>LPNX010780352.1:237863-290254 GCA_001517045.1 Pseudotsuga menziesii
ACCTCGGTCGAGGGCTGAACAAAACCTCGGTCGAGGGCTTGATAAAACCTCGATCGAGATATTAAAACCTCAATCGAGGCATTGTTAAACCCTCGACCGAGGTGCATTTTTATGTTTTTGCCGAAATGCGCTTGCCAAAAAGTGTTACCCAGGTCCGCGGATTCACCCCACAAGAAAACAACACAAAATAGAAATTAGCTTAGATCTTTTTATATTTACAATCAGAAGGGATAAATACATAAGCCTCTCTTTCCCAGCAAGGGAGTTGTATAATTTACTCCCTTTACTTTTACTATGCACCCATAACTCTTAGGAACTCTAAGAAGTCCTTACTTGAGATAAATCCAAAATAAGGTGTTTACAAGATAAACCCAAAATTGAATTTGAAATATAGCTTTGTCACATCTCTCAATAAGGTTCGAACATGATATTTTAGTTGGTCAAGAAAATCAGAGCACAACTCATCAAATTAGACCTCTGTAAGGGTTGTTTGGGACTATTTGCAATGGTGGTTATGAATGGAAAACTAATGTTTTGTTTGGGTAAGCCCTCTATACAATTTTAGTTATGTTAAAAGTTACAAATACTATAGCTCATATATTTATCCATCATCTTTCATTTTAACTTAATGTAAAATTGTTCCTTCTTGAAACGCATATCTCTGCAATCAAAATAAAACATATGATATCTTGATAGATACTATTAAGATTTAATTCGCTGTAGAAGAACCTATTACATACTTGAGAAAATATGACTTACTATTACTATATTTATAACACTTTAAAATCCAATTTAAGTTAACATTGCTATATAACAATTTAAGATGCAATTTGAGTTAAGATATTCGTTGATGACATGGTTAAGGTTAAGTTCACTTTTGAAGAACATATTATCTACGAACATGACAAGATATGACTGGTTCTTTCTATATTTCTAACAATTTAAAAATCAAGTTGAATTAAGATATTTTCTTTGTAGTCTTCTAAGAAAAGTATAAGCGTTATGATACTCAGTTAAGTATTCTTTGATATTTGTTTTCTAATCTTCTTAGAAAGGTATAACAGTTAGATTGCTACGATAATAATTAACTAGTGTTTTTAACATTTAGTGTTACGATAATAATTAGTTGCCAGCTAACCACACTTCAGGTAACCATCATTTAAATAAGTTGCTAGCTATGAATAATTTACGACTTCAGTGCTATACCCAAATTTTAATTACACTTTGAATTTTATTTTGCAGGTGACAGTTCACATAACCCTTGGAAGGAAACACTTCAAAAAATTGGACCGATGTTCTGTTTCCGGGTAAGCCCTGGTTCCCAAATGGCTCTCCCTGCTTGTGCAGACCTTAGGGGACAGTTTCCAGATGGAAGAAAAATACGGCATGGTTGTTACCCAGTCTTGGGTTGTTGCTCTTCAGTTTACTAGTTTTTGGTTTTTGTTTAAACCCTTGCTTTTAGCAGGGTGACTCCGGCACAATGCCATGACTTGTAAGGATTTCTTCTTGTATAAAAAAGGATTTTATAAAATGTAGTTTTAATACATGGTGTGTTGTTTTTTGTTATTTAAAACCTCATATTGCAATATGGGTGCATCGGCTTAACGCTGGTTTTTGTACTCTATTTATGTTTAAATCCTTACGGCCTATCATGCAATACACAGTTCTTTTGAAAACATACGGGTTTCCTTTTGAGCTCGGACTCAGTTTACCTTAAAGTTATTTATACGACTGTTTATCTTAATGTTGTTTATGTAACTCTGTGTACTTAGATTTATTATCTTATTCAATTGTGTAATAATATGTACTGTTTATTAATTGCTTTAAACTTTTTTTAATGGTTTTTGGACTAGGGTTAAACTATTTGCATCAGGATATAATTTATAATTTTTTTTATTTTCTCAGAAATATGAGCTAGGTTCCTCCTTCGAATGAAACCCTAGTTAAATAATTCTTTAGTTTTTGTTAAGTGAGCTCTGCTACTTGTAAAACAAATAATATTTTGAATAAGTATTATTATTAGAGTGTAATGGGTTTGCTTAAATTTGTATTTTAAACAATTAATTGTGAAAAATACTGTGACTAGTAAGCTACAGTTTGTTTGTTTATGTTTGTATAAAAAGATCCAACAAATGGATTATAACTTGGTTTTTTTTATTAGAAACAAAAGTTTTGCTAGACTAGGGTTTCGACCCGATAGTTTTCTTTTGCAGAAAAATAAACCTGTTAGTATTTGCAGTACATTTCTTACATAGATATGTAATGTTAATTATTTATCATATTCTTATTGTTTCGCTGAATTGTTAGCTAGGATTTTATTAGAATTATTTGTAAACATTATTTTAGTAATGAGTCTATTTTTGATAAAGAATAATACTTTTCCTAAAACCCTTTTTATTTATAGTAACTATTGTCTTAGTTTGGTTAACAAAATAAATAAATAAACTAAGTAAATATAGTTTCTTTCTTAATACTAGAATTAATTTTTCATATCATTTTCCTGAGTTAATAGTATCTGTTAGTCTTTAAACTATTATGATTACTAAATAAACTATATACTTATTAGTTTATACCTTTGTTGTACTGAAAGAAAATAAGTAGTTTTAGCTGTATTTCTTCTACTGCATAACCAACAAGTTACTAAATAAAATACAAAGAAAATAAATATGTAACATAGCATAGTTTTCCATCCTGCATGTTCTAAATTCAAAAAGATAACAATGTATTGTGTGTAAGCATAACCTATTTTCTATTAGAGTATTTATTTATAAAAATATCCTTCTACTTGTGATGAGTTATTGTTATTTCTTTTCTAAAGTACTTATATACATAAACTGGTTGATAATAAACATATATAAATAGGTTATTGGTCTTTTCTGATAATAATCTACATACAAAAATAAGCTACTCTGATATTATGAAATGCATAACACATATATTCATTTTAGATTCCTATCATATCCTTCATCTATTTTAAATACACTGTCTGTGCTGGAGTATGGTCTAGTCCTTCCAGATGTGGAAAAGTACAGGTTAGGATTATTTTTTTTTCATCTATTTCAGATTCTTTTTTTTTTCAATAAACTAAAAGATTACTAACTCTGACAGTTCACAACTAACATTTAACATTCATTAATCATTTAGACTCACATTTAACCATCTAATACAGTAAAACAAAAAGACTATAGAAACTGATTAAGCTGGACAACAACAGCGTTAGGAGGCTGTTCCTCCCTACCAAGTCCTAGAGGGCGCTCAAACAACGTCTCCTCAAGACCCCCGAGCCTGTTCTTGGTCTCCTTGGCTGAGAACTGGTGGAGCAAGCAAACAATAGAGTAGTCCAATGACTCAAAAATCACTCTGCACTCAGCAGTAAGATCTTTTAGCTGAAAAGATGCACTAGATCACTTAGAATTTAACCCCTCAAACTCTTTCCACAAATTCCCTCACCATTGAATTTCTCTGAAGTACATTCACCTGAATGAATACTTCTCTAGAATGAACAGCCTCAGCTCTCTTCAATGGGCATTTTTATAAAGATTGCCTAGGTCTTTTGGGTCAGTTGTCATTAATTGATCCACCTGCTCTGATCCCACTTTCTTGGGGGATCATGACCCCAAATGTAGGGAGGTTGCCACCTACAATAGTTGGAAATGTTTGAGGATGCTGCCACATGTCTGTTTGCTCTCCGCCCAGTCTCCTCCACCAACTTGACCAGTAAACACTCTTTTAACAGCTCTCCTAAGCTGTTGTCTCCACTTTTATTTATTTATAATTAAAATATTCAGAATTACATTCAATATCCTTGACTCTCCTGATTCATCAATTACAACTTAACATAAAATTTAACATAATGTCTTTAAATCAAATCAAATAAGATAATATTATTTTTGCAAAATTGGTGCATGTCCCTCCACTCCTAAACTCCTAACAAACCCCTTCCTCTCTCTCTCACACACACACACATCCACAGGTCACCCCATACCACTAAGGACCCCCCCTCCACTCTATCTTTGTCTCTCTCTCTCACACACATAGAGACATCCCTATGTCTCTCTCTCTATCACACACACACACATCCCTATGTATCCCCTTACCACTAACACTCACTAACCTATAATCTACAACACCTATACACCGCCCCACACATCCATAGGTCACATCCACATGTCTCCCCTTACTACTAACACCCCCCTCCCTTATATAACTCCCCAACCAATCCAACTACCTCTAACCCCCACCCCCCTACTACATCCCCTCTACAACACCTAGAAACCCCCACATTAATCTAACCCCCCCCACACTCCTAACCTCCTAACACACCCCTTCCTCTCTCTCTCACACACACACATACACACACATCCACAAGTTACCATATACCACTAAGGACCCCCCTCCACTCTATCTTTGTCTCTCTCTCTCTCTCTCACACACACATCCCTATGTCTCCCCTTACCACTAATACCCCCTAACCTATAACCTGAAACACCTAGACATCCACATGTCACATCCATAGGTCTCCCCTTACTACTAACACCCCCCTCCCTTATATCCATGGGGGCTTCACTTAGTGGACCTCTCACATAGCACGTGCAATCATCGAATATTAAAGAATACCCTTAATTTCAGTAGATATTGGTCCAAAATCCTTTTGTTGAAACCCCCTCCCAATACCTAAAACCTCCCCACCACCCATTTTTATACCCTAATCCTTATAAACTCCCCTAACCCCCCACCCTAAACCCCTCATGCCCCCCAATACCTGCAATATATTGGCCTGGTTTTTAAGAAAGTTAAAACCAGCAATATGAACTAACGTGCTAGGATATTGGTCAACAAGTGAATCCCCCATGCTTATATCACTCCCCAACCAATCCAACTACATTAAACCCCCACCCCCCTACTACATCCCCTCTACAACACCTAGACACCCCCACATTAATCTAACTCCCCCTCCCACTCTTAAAATCCTAACACACCTTTTACTCTCTCTCTCTCTCACACACACATCCATAGGTCACCCCATCGCACTAAGGACCCCCCCCTCCACTCTATATTTCTCTCTCTCTCTCTCTCTCATAGACACACACACACATCCCTATGTCTCCCCTTACCACTCTGGAACCCCCCCATTTCGCACATTTTATTGAAGTAAAACGGGAACGCATTTTATTGAAGCAAAACAGGAGCGTGTTTTATTGAAGCAAAATAGGAGTGAGTTTTATTGAAGCAAAACAAGAGCGCATTTTATTGAAGAAAAACGGGAGCACGTTTTTGCAAGGTAAAACAGGAGGACGTTTTTGCAAGGTAAAATAGGAGCGCGTTTTTGTGTACTATCCTAATTGCCATGCATGTTGGCAGCCTTGGGACTAGGCTTGGCAGGGTCGATATTGCTTGGGATGATTTCTATTTTATGGATCAAGAGTGATTGACTTCACTCTACCATTGCATCTAAAAGGTCCCTCAACTTTGTGCACTCACCCCACAACAATGCCACGAGTATTCAATTCCTAGATGTAATTCAATGGTCAGTCATAAGAGAAAAAACTAAGTGATATGATATCTACTTCGATAGTGGAAAAGTAATTGGGTCATACATGGACACCATAAAGTACAAAGTATTCACCTTGTTGAGCAATATCTTATCATGTTCATTCCACTCAATATATTGTAGGTATTGGGGGGCAGGAAATAGGGTATGGGGGGTTAATATGTATTTGGGGGGTATAAAAAGGGGTTTCTAGTAAAAATAAGGAATATATTGTAAAACTAGGGGTTTTTAAATTGGAAATATGTATTTGGAGGGGGGGCTCAACAAAAGGATTTTTGTAAGTAATTACCAATATCCCATGAATGGAGGTGCTATGGCATTATGGGTATTCTTTAATATCTAGTGAAATTAGGGGTATTCTTTAATATCCCAAGAATGGAGGCGCTATGGCATTGTTTCACTAAGTGAAGACCCCGTGCCATAAAGTCTATCTATAATCCTCTATCACCAAAGTTGATATTGGATAAAAATGTGGGTGGGGATTTGCAGTAATTCTTTTAAAATAATTGAGAGATCATGGAGGAAATGCCCATCAAATATGTATTTTACATCTCAATTGTTGAAAGTGGTAAGGTATGTGGTAAAGGTAAAATGTGAAGGTATGTGGTAATTTTACATCCCGATTTATATAAAATGTAAAGGTAATGTTACAATGATTCAGATACCTAAATGTTGATGTGCCATTTCCTTCATTATAGTTTTGATCTTCTTGTCCTTAACCACACATTTCAATCCTTTGTTGATGGTGGTATTGGATCTTATATCAGTGGAGAATCCAATTAATATCTCTTTAATCTTGACACAAGATTGCTATCATGTTGAAGAAACCAATTAATAACATCTCCTTAGTAATGGAAAAATGAGCCAAGAACTGTTTTCACCTTGTCACTTTGAATTTATCCAAAGTTTTGACGCTTTCAATAACTTTCTATGTCTCCTTTCTCTTTTCCTTGGTCATTTATTTGGATATTAAAAAGGTGATAAGCTCAAATATTAGAGTGAAGGCATGTTGCACAAGTGCATTCCACATTGGAGTTTCACTCAAGATTTCTGATTTTCGGTCTTTCTTTCTTTTTTGTGCTTTTCAGATGTGGCTTTTACTATTGATCAAAACTGGACAACCATTATTTTTCTTAAGAAAACCCATGTGCAAGTTTTGTTTTGTTCATGAAGGAAATGCATGACAAAGTGATAACAATGCATGAAAACTTTAGTTTAAGACAAATAGTCTTTGTCTTCTCAACTAATTTGAACTAAGAGTGTCACATATCCATGTGTCATAGAATAAGGGTGTAAAATACTTGTATAGTAGATGCTTGCTAATGTATGAGGTCAATAGAGATATTAATGGCCTAAATCCATTAGAAACAAATTATCTTGATTAGTGGGCTAAGGAGGAGTTTCATGGATATGTGAAACAAATTATTAATAAATACTTGCAAACATAAACCTAAATATTATCTCTATAGCTTCCATGAGATGGGCATATCCATGCTCAATTATGAAATGATCATGATTGCCAAAAAAAAAAAATTACATCCATGAAATATGAAAGTGACAAAAGCATGGGCATGAAGAATACATAGTGGATCCATGTCAAAAGGATCATAGTCACCTTCACATACTATGTGAATTTATGTCTTAGTGTACATCAAAGAAATTTCAAGAACTAGGAATTACATCCAATGATCTTCAAACGTACTCATAATACAGTGGTACATTTATGCACAAGTTTGGTGACAACATCAATCGACGATGTTATATTGGCCCAAGTTCTTCAATCGAAACCATCAACAGTATGACAATCCTTATGTCAATAAATAGTCTAGTGTTGAATATAGGAGACATCATCTAATTATTGGTCATTAATGCATAACTTTAACAAACACATGGTCACCTACCAATGATGATAATGGGTTCCAAGGTACTAAGTACAATCATTGAGGATGAATAAATGGTTTGATGTCAAACACCCAATCAAATTAATCAAGTATGGGTCAATGATGTGTACCCATTGGAAAATGCAAGGGAACTTGTCATTGATGTCTTGAAGCCCCTAGGGACATAAAGGGTCTCTAAAACTACTTCCTAGGTAATGATTTGACGTTAATAAGAAGAAGTTTGTCAAAAGGAGAGAATTAGGCCATCTCTCATTAAATGGCATGAGATGTGTTACTTAAGCCCAAAGTTGTCTTTGAAATACAACTTTCTATCTCACAATAAGGTTTGAACATGATATTTTAGAATGAAGCAAATCAAAGCACAACTCTTCAAATTGGACATTTGTAAGGGTTGTCTCATTATGCTTGGACTAGTATGAATGGAAAACTAATACTTTGTTTGGGTGAGTGATGTTAGTTCAACTTTAAGCTTTTATGCAATTTCAGCTAGGTTAAAAAAGAAAATACTAAAATTCATTTGTATTTTTCCATCATCTATTATTGTAGACTTGGTGTTAAATTGTTCCTTCCTCCAACACATATAATATATTTAAAGACATGGTTAAGCTTGGGTTCACTTTTGAAGGCATATTACATACCAGCATGATAAGATATAATTGGTTGTAACTATATTTATAAAAAAAATATGAAAGCTGAGTTAAGATATTTGTTTTGTGATCTTCTTAAAAAAGTATAACAGTTATTAACTAAGAACAATAGTTATTAATGTAACTAATGATAATAGTTATTAAAACATATGGTTTTAAATACTGTTTTTAACTAATGTTAATTAGTAGCGTACTATGTGTAATCTCTATACTATTTGTACTCGTGAGAATGACCTCATATTTCAGGGTATTGGACTGTTGAGACTTGCAAAACTTGGAGAATCCCTTGTGAAGTGGTTGGTTTAAGTGGATTTATTCAGATTTATTTCTCTATCATTTTCACAACACTTTAATAATTGTTATAAAGTGCAAGTCTTCATATTTTAATGAAATATATACTATAATGTTGTGAAGATACAATAACAATTTTTAAGTTCAGTCAACTCTATGAGGTACAATGAAATGTTGTGGTATGTTATGCGTATCATACAAAAATGGGGCACAAGCATTGATTGTAAGGAACAGACCACCTATAATTGATTGTAAATGAGACGATGATTTAAAATATCTAAACCAATAGAGAAGGAGACTCTATGAAGAAGAAAATAAGAAACTCGAGATGAAATTCTTCAGATTTAGACCGAAAATTTTCCTAAATTCATAAAAGGTACAAAATATGAAGCTTTCTCCGGCTGCCTTTGGTGGTGCTTTTGGCTTTTCATGGTGGCCCTTTGCTTTTCTATTTTCACTTTCATGCACTACACGTTTCTGTTCTCCCTTTTCTAGCAATTGTGACTCCACCTTCTCTGTCAACTCTCTGGATTCAAGATCCTTCTTCAAACGTTTCAGATCAGTTACCATTTCCCTTAATTTGTCTTGAAAGGCATTTTATTGTGTACAAAATGTGTTCATCTCAATGGGCTGATTTGGTAAATCCACTTCCACGGACCTAGAGGATTCGAGATCCTTTTTGAGAGATGCTACCAACTCTCCAAACTCCATTCTCTGCTCTTCCTGTTCCTGCAATACAGCTTTGACGTGGGATTCCTGCAACTCTCCAATCTCAATGAGCTGTTTTCGTAAATCCACTTACTTGTGTACATTTTCTTGTGTACTACATTTGTTCATCTCAATGAGCTAATTTCGTAAATCCACTTTCACAGACCTAGAGGAATCGAGATCCTTTTTCAGAACTTCATTCTTCATTCTCCGCTCTTCCAGTTCCTGTATTACTTTGATTTAGGATTCCTGCAATTCTCCAATGGATGCTTCCAACTCTCCAAGCTTTCTGTTGAGCTCGTATTCAGTTTGTTTTTTAAGATTAAGTTTCCTTAGCTTGTATTCGTACAGCTCAAGTAAATCTGAGTTCATACTTCTGTTTTCCATAAAATCGTGACGAGATTGAAAGAAAGCTCTACGAAATCCTGAGGCGAGAGATAATATAAAACTCCTTCGCTTACACTCTGCCTTTTCATGAGGATTAAGATGTTGATTATGATGATGATGATGGTGCGACAACAATAACAATCATGATGATGGTGACGACAATGATGAGGATGTATTGCATTGTTTTCATGAGGATTAAGATGTTTATTATGATGATGATGGTGGCAGTGACAACCATAATGGTGATAATAGTGATATATTCGGGCTTAAGGTGATCAATAAACAAGGCCCTTGTGACCAAATGGAAAGAAGACAACTTGTTCAATACAATCTACATATGTATACGGACATGGATGACACATTGGTCAAAATTAACAACAATTTCTATGATTATCATTCTATAATTCCATCTCTACACCCACCCTTATATGAAATGTTCTTCAAATTTTCAAAATAATTGTACTTAAAGCTATACCAAAACAAGATCTCTACTACTTTAACTAGAGTCTCGTATCTCACATTAAAAATATGCAAGCTATTCCAATTGGCCTAAAATATAGTGTCATATGTAAACATGTACATATTGTTTCCATTCAGTAAAGGAACTCAATGATAATGCTGTTAGCCCTAGATCATCACAAAGACATTATGCATAGAAAATAATAGTTCTCTGATACCATTTCAAATGTAACAACTTTCATTATTTTATTCATTTCTATGAGATATATATGCATACCATAAGCTTTCTCCTATAATATAGGTTATCATAGTCCTCCCTATTCCTAAATTTTGCTTGAAACTTGCCCATAAGTCCTGGACTTGGGAGGCTATCCGTAGAGTAAGACCTTGGAAATATTCATATGTGAGCCATAACCTACATTTACTCAAACATTTCTTTGAGAATACAAGTACGTTGCTTATTCTTTTCAAAATCATGTTAGTAACCCCAAAATTCTTGAAATTTTGAAATTGTCAGTTATATAATCCATACCTTCATGCTTCAAATGAAAAGATGAGCAATAAATATTATACAGGTAAGGAATTAAATCATACTTGTCCACCTACCTTCCTTGGTATTGTCGAAATGCATCATTATGGACTTATCGGTATCAGATAGAGTGGGTTAAACAACTTCTTCAATGATTATTGAGGAGCACAATTGAGAGTGATAATTTGGAACCATCGTACGATGAATATTTGAAAAATGATATTCTGTATAACATGCTTCCCTGATGCTGGATAAATATGATGGATAAATCATGGAAGAATCACTAGAGATACAGGGTCCCAAATTTTTGAACTTTTCATCATAATGGACCATCTGCATATCACAACTATGTACAATATTTGGCAATTTTTCATCTTCAATCATAGTGTCAAAAGGGTTGAGCCATTCTTCATCATTAGCCTCATGGAAAGAACAAACAATCATATCTCTTTCAATAGGGTCTTCATAAGTCATGTTTTCAATATCCCTGCTTGAGGTAATTGAAAGTTCTTCATCCCAAATATGTTAAATTCTGGCTCAACCTTAGTAACTTTATCAAGTTGTTCTTTCTTACTGCAATGTATGGATAAGATGATACCTGGCCTTGAGGAATCATATAAAGGTGGACCCATAAATTTCGAATAACCATTGTCCTTAGAATTTCTGTCATTATGTTCCTAGAGATTGGAGATGTCATAAGGAGTCGATGTATGTTGCAAGGGAGAACTCACCCTATCCTTTTTCTCTTCAACCTCTTCAACTAGGACTTTTTGATCTTCATATGTAGGACCACAATCATATTTGTCTGGATGAGGAGATTCATCTTCTATGCTTGAGATATCATCTGTCAGATCTTGAACAATGGCTACTTTGAACTGATCCTTGTTTTTGGTTTCCTTGCTGAACAAGTCCCTTGCATGCTTCAAATGAGTTATCCATTCGTCATGTCATTGAGAACCCCAATGGCTACAGAATGTTTCCATGAATTTTGCAAAGGATGATATTGTTCCTTTATCTAGGCCCACAAACCAAGCGAGATCCTTTCCTCCTAGGTGAAGGACAAATGATCACATGTAAACATCTTCTTGTTAGTTAATACCATATTCTGAAGCCAAATTCATAAACCATTCCACATGATGTGAGACATTTTCATGGTCACCCTTGAAGGCATGCTGGAATATATTTGGTAACTCATTTAAATATCCTAGAAATTTTGATGAATCAAGAGGAGGGAAACCTATTTCCATTTCTGAAGCAGTCAGATTATGAGGGTCTTTAAACTCAAATGGATTATCATCTTTGATTCCTTCACTTGAATCATCTTGTGTCTCGCTATTTTCATGTTTTTCTTCACATATATAGTCGATCATGGCCTTTCTTTCTTGTTCTTTGATATCAAAATCCCGACCCATGATGAACGCATCGATGAACTGTCCAAGTGAAGAAAAAATTGTGTGAGGAAAACCCTCATACCAATTCCCAACAGACAAGTTGTATTCTAAGTGAAGAGATAGCAGAGAGATCCTCATTATTATGTCTTTGTGTTCGATGTTGCTTTGTCGAAGGAATTGCATGAATTCCTGCACATGTGCAGCTGCATAGTAGGTATACTATTGGAATAATGGGAAATGTTCCTTTCCACCATACTGAATGACATACTTGTGTGGAAATCCTAGAATGCATGAACAATCCAATATATCCATCCGCAGTTTGTAATCAGATGCCATCTTGTCATACTTCCTTGTCTTTGTAGAGAATTTTTTTTTTTTTGGTTGGAGTCGCGAGGAGAAACTTGCCACATTAGTGTCCCTAAAGGATGACCAAAGGGCCTAGCCATCACCACCATTGCTCGATAACACCCCTCATGGTCGAAAAAATTTCCTTCTCATCCTGGGGTTCACCTGAAAGTGCACCGGGTAGAGGTTCAACGCAAAATTATCCAAGGATATATACTTTCTCTGATATATCCTTTTTTCTAACAATTCCTATAGCTACAATTTTCAATTATACTAACTCAAAAATAATCATTCTATAAGCATTTTTTTATAAAAGTGCATCTCAAGGAATGTGATCAATTGAAAATTCAATGTCCATATTCGTAGGAAAAATAGGTATTTCATCTGGGAACACATCAGTGAATTCTTGAAGCATTGAATAATATTCAAGGTTTGGTCCTTCAATTCCTGCCCCCCTTAACACATGGATTGCATGTAATTGACAATCTTTTCTAAAGCTCTTCTTCAATTGTAAGATTGAAATATATCTTAAAGATATATCTTTTGGATTTCGTTTCACTGTCTTAGGATATGCATAATCATCTACACATTCAAAATTTTTATGGTAGCAAGCAAGTTTCACGTTGTGTGCTTCTAACTAATCCATACCAATCGAAAGATCATATGACCAAGTGTCAATATATTTAAATTTGTTTATATGGAAAACCCATCCATTCCTAGTGGACATTCTTCCACCCATTCACTTACCTTTCTCTTAGTCCCTATAGCCAGCTTTATTAACTAGGATTTCTTATGTTTACTCTTTTGAAGTTACATAAGTCAACAAATTTTTAGGTTGGATGTAGTTGTGACTAGATTTTAGGTCAATCAAAATAGAAATAGATTATTGAGAAACCTTGTTGTTGACACTTTCTCATGGACAACATTTTATTAGATGAAAACCCTAACTAAATCAAATATAAAATTTATAAATAAATATTTTTAAACATAATACAACATTCCACAATTACATACCACAAGAAAACAACAAAAAATAGAAATTAGCTCAGATCTTCTTATATTTACAATCATAAGGGCTAAATACATAAGCCTCTCTTTCTTAGGGTGAGCAAGGGAGTTGTATAAATTAATCCCTTGACTTTTACTATGTACCCATAACTATTAGGAACTCTAAGAAGTCCTTACTTGAGATAAATCCAAAATAAGGTGTTTACAAGATAAACCCAAAATTGAATTTGAAATATAGCTTTGTCACATCTCTCAATAAGGTTTGAACATGATATTTTAGTTGGTCAAGCAAATCGGAGCACAACTCATCAAATTAGACCTCTGTAAGGGTTGTTTGGGACTATTTGCAATGGTGGTTATGAATGGAAAACTAATGTTTTGTTTGGGTAAGCTCTCTAGACAATTTTAGTGAGGTTAAAAATTACAAATACTATAGCTCATATATTTCTCCATCATCTTTTATTTTAACTTAATGTAAAATTGTTCCTTCTTGAAACACATACCTCTGCAATCAAAATAAAACATATGATATCTTGAGAGATACTATTAAGATTTAATTTGTTGTAGAAGAACCTATTATATACCTGAGAAAATATGACTTACTATTACTATATTTATAACACTTTAAAATGCAATTTAAGTTAAGATTGCTATATAACAATTTAAGATGCAATTTGAGTTAAGATATTTGTTGATGACATGGCTAAGGTTGAGTTCACTTTTGAAGAACATATTATCTAACTCGTTCTTTCTATATTTCTAACAATTTAAAAAGCAAGTTGAATTAAGATATTTTCTTTGTAGTCTTCTAAGAAAAGTATAAGAATTATGATACTTCATTAAGTATTGTTCGATACTTGTTTTCTAATCTTCTTAGAAAGGTAAAACAGTTAGACTATTACGATAATAATCAACTATTGTTTTTAACACTTAGTGTTACGATAATAAATTTTTTTATTTATTTATTTCTATGCCATTGGCACAACATTGTAATAACTTTTATCACAAAGGTTTAGCACAATATATATAGTGTTACGATAATAATTAACTATTTATTTTTGGGTTTATTCAGATTTATTTTTCTGTCATTGGGACAACGCGTTAATAAATTTTATCACAAAGTTTTAACACAATAGTAAAATAACCTTTATCCTAATTTAGTACATTCATTGATATTTTAATGGAATCTATAGTTTGTTGTTGTGAAGCTAAACTAACAAATTTACTGGAAATAAGCTATAGAGAAAGATGTTGAGAATATAGAAGCTAACTTTAGAATCTATGTATCACAATGAGTTAACAGCTTCCTGTAAACCCCTGTTTCTCAGCCACATGCAATTCTCGTACTTCAGACCCCTGTCTATGAGTAGCACCTGTAGATAAAAAACACTAACAACAGATTTCCAGAATAACTTAAAACAATTTCCCTTTGATAAAATCAAATGCATAGCATTATGTGGATAGACACAAACATACAGGGACATACAATTAAATTTGGCACAGAGCATAAATATGCAGAGCGAATATATAGACACATGTTTAGAAATAGATATCGGCACAAAAAAACGTTTTATTTCCTTCAGTGTTCCTTTTTTTCACATTAACCAGCAGCCTCGGCCAAGAGAACCAACAACAAATTACATTGCAAGAAGAATTACGGAGATTTATTGAGAACTGGGTGTCTAGAGCCTTCGGGAGAATGTCGGTGTGGGGATTGACTTCTTTAGGAAGTCAGTGATCATTTAATACAACATTCATGGAGGAAACTACCAACCGCAACTAACTCAATGAGCTGGAAATGGCTTGGTGAGATGGATCTCAACAATTCCTATTTGCTATAATTTGGTTTCATCAACCAACATTCTCTCACTTGAAATTAAATGGAGGAAAATATCTGGTTATTCATTCAAAACTATGTATCATGTTACTCCCAATCCAACCAAACTTCTACAAAGCTCTTGCTTGTCTCTTGGAAAAACTTTAGTGAGCATATCAATAGGGTTCTCAGCAGTATGAATCTTTTCCAGATTTAAATGTCTTTCTTCTAACACTTGGCGAATCCAGTGGTACCTTAGATCAATGTGCTTGGTCCTTGAATGAAATGTTAGGTTTTTCACCAAGTGAATGGCACTTTGACTGTCACAATGCAAGATGTACTTGTCCTGTTTTATTCCTAGCTCTCCTATTAATCACTGCATCCACAACATCTCTTTGCAAGCTTTTGTTGCAGCTATGTATTCTTCCTCAGTTGTGGAGAGAGCTACAATTTTTTGAAGCCTAGATACCCAAGACACCGCTGCACCTGAAAATGTATACAAGTAACCAGTGGTGGAATTTCTACTGTCCACATCTCTAGGCATATCTGCATCTGTAAAACCTTCAAGCACAATATTAGGATTTCCAAAGAATAAACAATAATGACTAGCACCTTTGAGGTACCTTAAAATCCACTTTACCGCTTGCCAATGTTGTTTGCCGAGATTGGAAAGAAATCTACTCACTACTCCCACTGAGTGTGCAATGTCTGGGCATGCACATACCATGGAAAACATCAAGCTGCCAACTGCTGAAGCATAGTGGATTTTTCTCATTTCCTCCTTCTCCTTGTCATTACAAGGGCACAAATCAACACTCAATTTGATGTTGGCTGCAATAGGTGTTCTCACCGGTTGGGCATCCTTCATGTTGAACCTGTTAAGAACCTTCTCAACATACCTTTCTTGTGATAGCCATAACCTTTTCTTCTTTCTGTCACGTATGATCCTCATGCCCAATATTTGTTGTGCTTGGCCCAAATCCTTCATTGCAAATTGACTTTCCAAGTCCTTTTTTAACCTATTAATCATACTCTTATCATGCCCAACAACTAGCATGTCATCCACATATAGAAAAAAAATGATAAACCTTTCTTGGTCATACCTTTTAATGTAAACACAATGATCAACCTCTAATCTCCCAAAACCATGTTCTAACATGAATAAATCAAACCTTTTATACCATTGGCGAGGTGCTTCTTTCATCCCATAGAGGCTCTTCTTCAATTTACAAACCAAGTTTTCTTTTCCTTTTGTTTTGAATCCTTCTAGCTGCTCCATATAAATATCCTCCTCCAATTCTCTGTGAAGGAAGGAAGTCTTCACATCTAGATATTCACACTCTAAATCTAAACTAGCAACAAGACCAAGAATAATTCTAATGGATGGAATTTTAACAACAAGTGAAAAAAATTCATTAAAATCAATACCTTCTTTTTGGGAAAATTCCTTCACCACCAACTTTTCCTTGTACCTCTCCTTCTTTTCTTCACCCTCATGCTTGATCTTGTACACCCACTTGTTTTGAAGAGTTTTTCTTCCTTTTGGAAGCTTTACTAGCTCCCATGTTTTGTTCTCCAATAAAGAATCAATTTCTTCCTACATGGCTTTCTTCCAATTTTTGCTATGGTCATCATCACAAGCCTCATGAAAGCAATGGGGTTCACCTTCATCAATTAACAAAATATAATTTGAGGGAGGATACCTTTGTGATGGCTTATGAGGCCTAGTGGACCTGCAAACCGGTTGTGGTGGTATATTTTCTAGTTGGATCTCTTGTAGTGGCTATTGAAAGGCTTCTTCTTCTTGCTGCCCATAATTTTCAGCAACATGTCCATCATCTTCAGTTGGTTGTCCACCATTTTCTTCCCGCTGTCCATTATTTTCTTGCAATGGTAGGATTTTTTCTTGTTGCTCAACAAACCTATCAGTTGATTTCTTGACCTTCATATCATATTAAGCTTCTTTAACATTTCTAACTCATTGAATATGACATCCCTACTTCTAATAACTTTGGATTTAACTGGATCCCACAATCGATAACCAAATTCACCATCAGCATACCCAAGAAAAATACATTTCATGTATTTGTTGTCTAATTTGGGTCTTTGCTATTTGGGAATGTGTACAAATGCTTCACATCCAAAAAATTTCAAGTGAGAGTAGTTTACCTTCTTGTTCGTCCAAACTTCTTCAGGGATGCCACCGTCCAAGGCTGTTGTAGGAAATTGGTTGATGAGGTAACAAAATGTCCTCACTGCTTATGCCCAAAAATGCTTCTCCAACCCAGAATTTGACAACATGCTCCTCACCTTCTCCATGATGGTGTGATTCATCCTTTCTCCAATATCATTTTGTTGAGGAGTACCAGGGATAGTCTTCACATGATTTATGCCAAATTTGTTGCAATAGTCCTTGAAGGAATTGGAGCAATATTCCACAGCGTTATCTGTCCTTAAGCACTTGAGCAGTTTGTTAGTCTCTCTTTCAACATCGACATGAAAATTTTGAAATATATCAAATACCTCATCTTTTCCCTTCATAGGATAGGCCCAAACATTTATATATGCATCATCTATGGAAGTAACAAAATATGAAGCTCCTCCTAGAGACTTAACATTAACCGGCCCAAATGCATCAGAGTGTACCAATTCCAATAGATTCTTTTTTCTTTCATGGCCTCCTCTCATAAATGAGACTCTACGTTGCCTACCATATATACAATTCTCACAAATATCAAGTTCATAAGATCTCAAACCTGGAAGAAGATTTTTTCCAATAAGAATTTTTAGGCCCTTTTCGCTCATGTGGCCCAAACGCTTATGCCACAAATTTGGCGAGGTTTCTTCTTTTGTAACAACAACCACATTTTATTTTCTTGTTGTTTCTCTCAATGTATACAATGTCCCTATTTTGAATCCTCTAGCCATGACCAATGCTCCTTTGTTAATTTTCCAACCACTCTTTCCAAAGCCTAGTGGAGCAACCTTCATCATCTAGTTGTCCCATTGAGATTAGGCTCATGCGCATCTCTGGAACATGCCTATCTTGTTTTAATAATATATCATTCCCATCCTTTATTTGGATTTAGACATCTCCTAATCCAACAATGTCACAAAAGTGATTGTTTCCTAGATGTACTCGACCATAGTCTCCAACTTCATATGAGACAAAATTGGTTTTGGATGGGGTTAGATGGTGAGATGCCCTAGAGTCTAGAATCCAATAGATGCTACTGGTAGAGGTGTATAGGCATGCATATTCCATTGAAATAGTAAATAAAACATCAGTATCTGAAACTACAGCAGTGGTATCACCTTCATTTGTGTTGGCTGATTTTTTATTTGAGCTAGCTGAGTTTTGCTCCTTCTGTTCTTTCTTCAATATCTGACATTCTCTTTTCACGTGTCCTATTTTTCCACAATGATAGAAATTAATTATGCCTCTTCTTGATTTTGATCTACCCCTTGACTTGGAATGTCGTTTCCTAGTTCGGTAAATTTTCCTTCCATGATCAGCTATGGTTAGAGATTCTCCTCCCTAGTTTTTTGTCATTGATTTTCATAGCAATTCCTCATTCATTAAGCTTCTGCTAAAATAATCAAACTTCAAGGTCCCTACGGGAGCTGAAGTGCTTATGGAAACTATCAGATTCTCCCATCTGTTTGGCATGGAGCACATGAGAAGGATGGCTCTGATTTCATCATCCAACGTGATTTTAATAGAGGCAAGCTGACTGGTAATGATGTTTAATTCATTTAGGTGATCTGCAACTTAAGCACCCTCCTTCATCTTCAAATTGTACAGATTCTTCATAAAAAATACCTTTTTTGATGGTGTATTTTTCTCCTACAAATCATGTAGTTTCTTCCATAGATCTTCTGCTATCTTCTTTCTAGCCTCATTGAAGTAGACATTCTTTGCTAAGTATTGCCTAATTTTAGCAATGGACTTCCTGTCAAGCTTGTTCCATTCTTCATCTACCATTGATGAAGGTTTACTTGATGCTCCTTCAATGGGAAAATATTGATCTTTTAAGATCATTATGTCTTCCATTTGTGCTTTCCACAGACAAAAATTAGCCCCATTTAGCTTCTCCATGTCACTCACAGTTGTACTCTCCATGCTGCTTCAAATAGAACTACTTAAACTCCCACTCTCCAATTATGGCCTCCTCATAATCTCACATGATTACAGGCAGAGCAAATGCACAATTGACCAACGTCTTCTATAGCAGGGGTTGGCTCTGATACCACTTGTTGAGAATAAAGAATCTAAGTTTAGAATCTCTGTATCACAATGAGTTAACAACTTCTTGTAAACCCCTGTTTCTCAGCCACATGCACTTCTCATACTTCAGATCCCTGTCTATGAGCAGCATGCAATGCATCCACCTATAGATGAAAAAAACTAACAACATATTTCTAGAATAACATAAAACAATTTCCCTTTGATAAAATCAAATGCATAGCATTATGTGGACAGACACAAACATACAAGGACAAACAATTAAATTTGGCATGGAGCATAAATATGTAGAGTGAATATACAGACACATGTTTAGAAATGGATATGGGCACAAAACAACGTTTTTATTTCCTTCATCATTGCTTTTTTTTCACATTAACCAGCAACCTCGGCCAAGAAAACCAATAGCAAATTGCATTGCACGCCTTCGCAAGAATTGTGTGTCTAGAGCCTTCAGGAGAATGTCGGTGTGGGGATTGACTTCTTTAGGAAGTCATTGATCATTTAATACAACATTCATGGAGGAAACTACAAACCGCAACTAACTCAATGAGCTAGCAATGGGTTGGTGAGCTGGATCTCCACGGTTCATATTTTCCATAATTTGGTTTCATCAACCAACAAAAGAAAATAAAAAACTAGAGATAAAATTCTTCATATTTAGAATGAAATTTTTGTTCTCCCTTTTTTATGTCCTTCCTTAGCTTTTCGAGAGAAATTTCAATAAGTTTTTTATTTATCTAGTGCTTATTTACCAAAAAGTACTAATACAAGTTCCCACTTTCACATGATTTCAAAAACTACTAACACTAGTTTATTTTACAAGAAACTATTATACATAATCTTGAATCAATGATTATTATGTGTATGTGATCTCGATTTCAAAATACTCAATGAGGAAATGATAAATAAAAGTTGTAAAAATATATACTAGTTTTAAATAACAAAACAATTATGCTAAAAGTCTGCTGAAACCAGTAAAACAACATTCATTCTATAATCTGGATCTCAAAAAAAATTAATTTAATGAGTAAATGATAAACACAAATTTAAAAAATATATTGAGGTTTTGAATGGCACACAATTAATTATAAAAGTAATATTTAAGTGGCCTTCTTTTGTTGTAATGATATTTTCTAAATAAAATTCTTAATTAACTTTCGAATAATATTTTATAAATAGATTTTATTTCAAAATAATATTTTGAAATAGTTATTTTGTAAAATTTATATTCCATATATGAAACATAAAATATATAGATTTTTAAGTAATGTTTGAATTGAAATATATTAAGATAGTATTTTAAAAATGAGGAAAAATATAATTATTTTAATTTATATTCTCTATCAATAAGATCTTTTTTGTTGTAAAACTTTGATAAACTAAAACAACTAATGTAACCTTTATTAATAAAATTCCAAAACCTTAACTACAACTACCTACCTAATGACACACAAATTATCAAAAAAATGATCAAGGCCTTGTAAATTTATCAAAAAATTGTATTGCTGAAATGAGTAGGATTTTATAATACCAATATTTATGAAAAATATTGTATCAAAGCATAAATGTGAACATACTTAGAGATACTTGTATGGTAATCACTTGTAATGAATATACACAAATTTGACAAACATTGCTACTAGGCCTACTGTTATATCCCAAATTGGCGCTTCTTCATCGGTGATGACACTTGCATGATGACACTTTAAATGTTGATTGTTACTCACACAAAATAGCAATATAGACAGAAGATATTTGATTTCGTGTTTGATGCATTGGCCTTAGTCATTTAGATATTCCCTGGCTCTTTTGACCCTTATTACTGATTTTTAGCCTTTGTAACTGAGTATTATGACACAATCACTCATAATGAACTGACAATAAGCTATTTTTTATTGAAATCACTCCTTTCCTTTACATTGCATGCAATTTTCCCTAAAAAAATCCCCAAAAATATATAAAATTTGAAATTCAAGGTAGCTTGGGTGGTTTTGGAACTACCTCATCAGTTACAACTTCTCTCATTCGACTATTTCTATCTCCATATACTATACAAAAAAGGGAGGTATACTATGAGAAGGGATCTTAGATGAAGTACTATTATGCTGGAGGAATCGTCACTCTATTTCCTTTGTCATTTATGCCATAGTTGCTCTCAAACCCCTATGCATATGAGTTGTGGTTGGGACTTTTGGAGAAGAGAAGCAAGAGATCCAAGGTCAAGGTTTCATGACATGTCGAAACAACAATAAGGTCCTTGGACTGAATATTAGGAGAAAATCTAAAGGATTCAAGGTGTTAGAGAATAATCCACCTTAGTACCATGGCATTATACCTTAGGCACATTTAATTTGCATTCATGCAATGATTCTATGGTTTAGACTTAGTGAAATTGGTCATTTACTCATAGTTGAGGTGCTCATGGTTGATCATTCTGCATAGTTGAGGCACTCTAGTTTGATCATTCTAGTAACATAGGTGTCCACATTGATTACATTCAACCAACATGCGCTCTCCACCCCAATTTTAGGTATTTTGTTTGACTTGAGGCGCTAGTGCATGTTTTTGGTGGTTTTTGGCCTTCCTTGGAAATTTATTGCCCTCCTAGAGCCACTCCCACTCACTCATTTGCTCACCTGTGCCTTCCATACCTCCATTTATGTTCCAGCATTCCTTTCCCATGTTCACACATGCATTCTTGACCATTTGGGAAGATTAGGAAGCTCATTGGTCCACCTAGTGGGGCTTGAGGGTCAAATATTGAACTGACACTTATATGCATTGACATGGCCTCCAAGGCCTCACGATTTTTCCCAATTGTAGTATATACCTATTGCATACATAGTTACATGCTGGAAAATCATAATAATATTTGTTATTTGCCTCATGTGTGCAAACATTTTTCACTCTTTCAACTATTTTATGCATGTTTTGTAAACAATATCGAATTGTGAGAGTTTCTTTGGCTCCTAGATCCAGTTGTGAATAAATTATCCCATGGTATAAGAGATATTTGGAGTTGCAATTAAAATCCATAGTGTTTGAGTTGCTATTAGAGGGATTCTATAGATAGATTCGAGTGGTTTTCAATGTAGGTACATTCAACAATTTGTCACCAAGAGCACAAGAAGAAATGGATCATACCCATGTTTGTTGACCCCATTCATCTATTTTGAACAGAAGGCCAAAATAGTGGTTTAAATGAGGTCGAAAGGCCTGTACAGGGTCACCATGCTGACATAGGTCGGAACAAACTCTATTGTTGAGAAAACAAAGTTCTTCAACATGATTGATGAAGCATTTGGAATGCTTTGTCTCAACATTTCGAGGGACTTGATCTTCCATGTAGACAGTCTAGCTTCTCCCAACGAATTATGGCTCAAGATTGAGGCTTTGTTCAGGAAGACTGATGAGATGAGATGTCACCAGCTCGAAAATGAGCTCATATCCTTAAGTCCAACTCATTTTGAGACAATCCAAGATTTCTTCACCAAGTTCAAGTTGTTGGTGCTTTATCTCAAGTAATGTGGCATAGAGAAGAAGAAGGAACAACTCATATTGTTCATACTTTTGAAGCTAGGTCTAGAGTACTTTGTGTTTGTAAGTACATTTCACTCTAGCAAGCTCATAACTTGAAACTAGCGCATTCCTGCATTAGCTGAGTTCATGGATTCATTGGCCCAAGAGGAATACAAGATAGTGCAAATGGGTACCATCAAATCCAGTAAATATCAATCTCTTGCTGCAGTGGTTTTGAATCCATCCAAAGGCAAGAAGAAATATAAGGATTCGAGGTAGCGAGACAAGAAGAAGAAAAACAGAACCAAATCTTCTGACTGGGGGTTTGAATCCTTGCAAGGACAAGGAAAAGAAGAAGCAAGAGAATACCAAATGCACCTACTATCAAAAAGGGTGGCAACTAGAGAGTGAATGTATGAAGAATACCATAGACATGATGGTGCAACTGTTGGAGAAGAACAACATTCTAGTTCCTGAGGGCACAAGGAAGAAGGATGAAGGTTCAGGATCATACAATAAAAAGAGGTTCCATGCATTGGTTGTTGGTTATTCATACTCTTCTTCCTTCATTATAGATTTGAGAGATTCAAGGAACATGGACCGATCTGTTAAATATTTCTTCTCAGCCATGTATTCTGACAGTGGCCCAACTGTTCGAATGGGTGATGATCCAGAAATCCAAGCCAAAGGGACTGGCAAGATCGATATTGAAGATGGGTATTTCAATAATGTTATGTTTGTACCATATTTGGAAGTGAACCTACTCTCAGTGTACCAAATGATACACACTTGTGAATCCAATAGAGTAACATTTACTCCAGACACAGTGGAGATAGCTCAAATCTCTACCAACAAGGTGGTGGCATTGGGGTTTGTTGATAATCAAGCTAGAATGTACAAGTTATCTCATCTCCTTCCTTAATCCATAAGGAATGTGCTCCTAACTCATGCCAATGAGACAATCAAGCTGTGGCATGAGAGGTTCGACCATCTAAACTATATATACCTCCAAGAATTGAGCAAATAAGGCATGGTGGAAGGGATTCCTTCTATCAATATATCCAATGGCCCATGCATTGGATGTGTGGTGGGAAAGCATCCAAAGTGCAACTATTAGAAAGGGAAAGAAAGGAGAGTTACTCAAGTGCTTGGATTAGTGCATTCATACCTTATTGGGCCTCTTCCTACACCCTCATATGGAGTATCAAGGTATGTGTTGACCTTCATAGATGATTTCTCAAGGTTTTGTTGGGTTTACTTTCTCAAACTCAAATCTAAAGTCTTTGAGGTTCTCAAGGTTTGGAAAGCCCTTCTTGAGAATAAGTTTGGGAACAATATCAAAGTCCTTTGGACTGATAATGGTAAGGATTATGTGAACAAGATTCTGGAGCACTTTTGTGAATAATGTGGTATCCAAATGTAGCATTCGGTCCCCTACACACCACAACAAAATGGTTTGGTAGAGCGCAAAAGTAGGGCACTCACGGAGATGGAAACCTATATGATTGTAGCAAAGGATTTGAATCCTAAGCTATGGGATGAATCTGCCAATTATGTTGCATAAATTCAAAACATATATCCTCACATATGAGTGGATGGAAAAACACCATATGAGGCTTGGTTTGGTCACAATCCAAATATTTCTCATTTCAGGATTTTTTGGCTCAAGGGCTTAGGCTAGGATTCCTTCAGAGAAGAGAAAGGATTTTCAACCTCAGAGAAAGGAGTGCTTCATTGTTGGATATGCTGAATATTCAAAGTGATACAATCTCTTTTATCCTCATATCAAAATAAATTCATATAAAGAAGTGTGCAATTCGAAGAAGAACTCATGCCATAGCTTGAACTAACACCGAGGGAATGCTCTCATCCTCCACACCAAGATGGTGTAAGTGATGAATGTATTTCTGATATTTCTTAATATTATGATTAAGATCATGTCTCACCCATTTTTCCCAAACATGATGATAAAACCATTGAAGTAGCTAGGGATTTGGCCGGAAATCCACTAGATTCTTGAAAGACTGAATCACAATTTCAAACTGCTTTCTTTGCAAGTGAAGTGGTTCTTGATGATAAATGATTCATAATTTTTGGATCTGATCCTTAACCATATCAGGAAGAATCACTTGACCCAATATGTCAAACAACCATGCAAGAAGAGTTCAACTCATTACAGGAAAATGAGACTTCAGAATTGGTTCCCTTTCCCTCCAAGAGGAAGCTAGTGCAATGCAAATGGTTATATAGGACCAAAGTTGTGGCTGATGGGTATGATATAAAATATAATTCCAGTTTTTTTTCCAAAGGCTTCTCTCAATTCCAAGGAGTGGACTATATAGATACATTTGCATCGGTTGCAAAGTGGACTCTATCAGGCTAGTTTTAGCCGTTGTTGCATCTAAGCACTGGGAGGTTCACCACATGGATGTGAAGAGTGCATTTATTCATGGTGAAATTAAAGAGGAGACATATATGTATAAAAAATAATGTTTCATTGAGTATTTCACTTGTATGCAGGTTAAATAAGTCATTCTATGGCCTCAAGCAAGCCCCCGGGGCTTGGTATGCCAAAATGGACAATTTTATTCTTTCACTTGGATTTGAAAGATGCAAGTATGATCCTAATGTTTATTTGAAGAATAATGGTGGTTTATTTTAGGTCATTGTACTCTATGTTGGTGGTATTTTTATTATAGGTATATGCACCAAATAAATTGGGTCAATCAAGTCTTCATTGCATAGTGAGTTTTCCATGGTCGATCTTGGATTGTTGAAGCAATTTCTTGGTTTGGAAATTGAGGAATATGAAAAAGGGATCAAGGTTAGAAAAAAAAAGTATGCTTTAGACTAGTTATTGAATTTTAAAATGGATTAATGTAAGGAATCCAATTGCCCATTCCTTTCCGGTATCAAACCAGTTGAGTTTGGTGAGTCTCCATTGGTGGACAACTCATTATATAGACAACTAGTCGGGAGTTTGTTGTATATTACACATCCTCAACCAGATTTGGCATATGTTGTAGGTGATGTAGAAAGGTATATGAAGAAGACTCATGATATCCATTGGAATGAATCCAAGGGGATCCTTCACTATGTGTAAGGAACTAGACACTTTGGGGTACACTATGTTGCTTGTTCTCCACTAGAACTAGTTGGATTTACTGATTCTGATTGGGATGGCGATCCCATTGACAGGAAATCCAATCTAGGTTATGTATTCATGCTTACACATGGTCCCATATGCTGGTCAATAAAGAAACAACAAACCATCTCCCTATATTCAACTGAGACCGAGTATAGAGGAGTAGTGAACGAGGCTACACAATGTGTGTGGTTGCAAGGTATTCTTTGGGAACTTGGGGTTGCATTTGATTCAGCCACACTCATTTGGTGTAACAATAAAATTGAAATCAATATTTCTACTGATACAATGCATATACAGAGGACCAAACACATTGAGATACACATTCACTACATTCAGATCTTGGTACATGATCAGGTGATAGCCTTACGATATTGCCCATTTGCAGATCAAAATACTGACATTTTCACCAAGTGCTTCATAGAGAATACCTTCACTTATCTGAGATCCATTCTTGGAGTGGGTGATACATGATGATGGATACCATTCAATTTCATATTTTTGTCTCCATGTTGATTTTTGAGGGGAGGTTTTGTTCCCATGTGGTTTTCCTCCTTACCTTGTTTTTATGGACAAATAAAATTTTATGTTGTATGAGGTGACTTGAGCCTTTGTTGCCAAGGATTCCATGATATTTTTGGATAAAATGTACTAAGTAAGGATTAAGTGGAGGGTTTTTGAGCATAATACACCTTTGTACCATTGTATTATATCTTAGGCACATTTCTTTTGCATTCATGCAGTGGTTTTATGGGTTAGAATTAGGGAAATTGGTCATTTACTCATAGTTGAGGTGCTCCTGGTTGATTATTATGCACAGTTTAGGTGCTCCAGGTTGATCATTATAACAACCCAGGAACCAACATTGATTACATTCAACCAACATACACTCCCCATCCCCAATTTCAGGAATTCTTTTTACTTGAGTCACTAGTGCATGTTTTAGGTGGTTTTTGGCCTTCCTTGGGAATTTCTTTCCCTCCTACAGCCACTCCCACTCACCCATGTGCTCACCCACACCTATCATACCTCCATTTATGTTCCAGCATTCCTTTCCCATAGTCACACATGCATTCATGACCATTTTGGATGAATAGGAAGCCCATTGATCCACCTAGGGGGGTTTGAGGGTCAAATTTTGAGATGACACGTGTATGCATCCAGATGGCCTCCAAGGACTCATGATTTTTCCCTATTGTACCATATACCTGGTTCGGACATATTGACATGTTGGAAATCCATAATAATATGTGTTATTGACCTCATGTGTGTATGCATTTTTCACTCTTTCAACTATCTTGTGCATGTTTTGTAAACAATATCGAATTGTGGGAGTTTCTTTGGCTCCTACATCCATATGTGAATCAATTTTCACACAAGGAATGATTAGAGAATGTTCGTAAAAAGGTACATTTAGGTCCTCTTCCTAAACCATTTATATGTTTTTGTTTTGATCTCAGTTGATGTTAAAGAGTCTATTTGTGTGGAACCAAGCCATATGTGTCTTATTTTTTAACCCCAATACGTTGGTGACCTCAACCCCAGTCATAGGATATATTTTCTCATAATAGAGATGTCAAATCCATTTTGTAGAAATTTTCTGTTTTTGGGTTCCTAAGCTTAGTTCTTCCAGTTTGTTTGGGATTATTAGACTCTTTTTACAAGTTAGGAATGATCTCAAGGATTTGGTAGACACTTAACCTTCCTTTTTTTGAGTTCGACTTACTTTTTCAAAATTTCCAGTATAAAAACTCCCCTAATACACTACATAATAGCATATTTTGTTGAGAAATGCTCCTAATGTACTACACATTATCATTTTAAATGCTACCGTCCTTTGGTTTGCAAGCGTTTTTGTCTTATAGTGGGGGTTTTCACTTTCTATCCTATTTGTAAGGTTTTTGGTTGATTTTTTAGTATTTTTTTCTTGTCTTTGGTTTGGTAAGAACCCCTTGGAAGTGTGGTGTATTCCTTTTGATTGGTTTTGACTTGGTTTTTGGATATTTTTTAGCCGATATAGACTTGTTTAAAACTTGTTTTTGGATCAATTATTTAGAACCTTGATTGAATTTGTTGTATGTAGACTTGGCTTTACCAAACCTTGTTTCTTAGTAGGTATTTCTCTTAGCTCAAGTCTAAAAGTATTCATTTATTCTTTCCTTCACTTTACATGTTTATATGGCTAAAAAGTTTTGAGTTTGTGGCTGATTTTACTGTTTGATAAGGGCATAAAAAGTGTTTCCATTTCCTTTCTTGGGTGTTTTTTTAAGTTAGTTTTTATGTCTTATCTAAAACAAAAAACAAAAAAATAGGTTCATTTTGTGAAGTAAGGGCTTTAATTGTGTGCCTACAAGTAACTTTAGTAGATGTTCATTTTGCATTTGAAAAACAACATAAAAATTTCCATTTTGATTGTGTTTTGTATATCAAGTTTTCTTTCAAGTACATATTTGCATCTTTCTATAAAAAAACCAAAAACTTCTTAAGATAAGTTTGCATTTTTACATATGAAGTTTAATAGTCATTTTGCATAAAAATATCAAAAAATTGCATCATACATTTTGAGAACTTGCATTTGCATTTTAGTTTGCATTTTGAAGTTAAAGTTTGATTGTGTATTCTATGGCATAGAACAAGTGAAAAGTGCATTGTAGAGGGTGGGCGGTGCTCCATTTTTCAGTTCAAAAAGGGTGAAATTATGCATTAGGTTACATTCTACTTCTTTTTAGGTGTATAAATTTTCTTCTTTTGAATGTTCTTAACATCATATTTTGAAGAAGCAAGAAGTAACCAGAATAGGATACTAGGTTTACGTTTTTAGTGAGAAACACACCTAATAGTATAAGATAGGATTTTAGAGATAGGAATTGAAAGTCAACTCCTCCAAGATCACATAAAATTGTGAAACCTAGGTGTCTTTCAGAAGGGAGGAAATATATTTTTGTAATAAGTGCGGTTAGGAAGCTCTTTTGAAATGGGAGTTAAGCACCAGGTCATGTGAGGTTAAGTTGTGGAGAGGTACCTCCAATTCCTAATCGAGCATCCACTATATATTTTGCGTTCCACGATTTTAAAATATTTCGATCGTCATTTTTTCAAGCCTCCAAAAATTATCCTATCTCTTCCAATAGATATAGGGGGGAAACAATCATGGTAGAAGTTGAGGTGGTTGATTTTCCACTTGATTATAATTTTTTACTTGGGAGAAGTTGGACCCAACCAATGATATCTCTCATATATTCAATATTATGTATCATTAAGTTTCCAAATAATGGGAATATTTTCACCATTGATTAGTTATCATTCTATACTAATGGTTAGAATTGTTAAAACATCCCTCTAGTTTCCCATTCCATGAAGGATTACAAGAGTATTGATGTGGAGATGTATCCTACATTGATGGGAACCTTTAATTTAGCCCCACTCAACCTGCATATCAATGCATCTACGATACATGCAGTATCTTCAGCTTCCATGAATTCCATCTCTAAGGTGTTTCACTTTAAGAATTCTTCTTTTAATGTCCTTTTGTATTTACTCACTTATGAACTTGAGTGTGGTTGGATTTATAATCCCTCATATCCCTCATGTACAATTTATAATAATAAGAATTCCTTGAATTTATGTTTTCGTTCTTGGGACTCAGTCCTAGCAGTTGATTAAGTGATCCATCCAATGAGGGGCATTGGAGCATGCTATCCACCCTATTGGTCCAATTGAAGGTTTGGACATGTGTTCTATTTGGGATGATATGCTTCCTTCAAATAAAATTTTCCAACCTCGATTTACATTTTGAGTTTGGACTCATTCATAGAGTTGCATGTTAGTGTTCCTGATGATTTTTATTTTGTTTGTAAAATTTTCGAGTCCCATGATGATGAGTTTGATCCTATAGACTCCATTACTCCTTTCAACTTTGATCTTCCTCATAGGTTTGAACTTGTTGATGGTAGGTGCTTTGGCCTTGGAACTATAGCACCTTCACTGGTTAACTTTGTATTTATTATGCCTATTACTTAAGATAGTGAAGTTGAAAGTAATTCTACAAATTAAGTGACCTATATCATATCTTTATTTTTATAATTTTTAGCTATGATCTTGCTATTGTTATTTCTTGGAGACAAGAGTTTTTATTGGATTCATGGTTCTTTGCGATCCTTTTGAGAATATTTCTTAGTCCATTCAAGTACATTCAGAAACTTGCATATAGGTTTAGGCCTCCCCTATTTTATGATGCATTTGAACCTTTTGTTATCTGAATTCTCCATAGGGTTGCGCATGTTGGATATTGGTGCATTAGCCATATCTATATGCATTTTGCACCAGTTAGGTAACATATCCTACCTAACATGAGTCATCGTAATCATCAACCCTTTACCATTTTGGTGCTCATATTGATTTTTTCTCATAATCTCAAGAGCCTTCTTACATTTACCATGTCTTTGATAATAAGTTGCATGCATTTATTTATCATATATTACTAGCCATTCCCTATGAGGCTCCCATTTTTGTGTTTAAGTTGTAATTGAATTTGCATATACCCCACTTGCACTCATGAGCCTGATGCAATATATCATACTTTTATTTTATTATATAATCCATCATCTCTTATATCATTATTGATAATTCTTGTATTATTTTTCCTTTCCAACTTGACACCTTTTACTCAGAGGAGGCAAACCTTGAGTGGCCCTATCTTTCTCAAGTTCCTTGAACTATGCATAGGTATGTTGCTTGCACTTAGAACTAGTTTTTATTTCCCATGAAATTCATTTCCTACCACATTTTGAGAATTATTCCATCCTTCCTTCAAGGTTGTTAAAAAGAGGAGGCTACTAGTTGACTTTTCTGGGATCATTAAACTTTCACGAGAGAGGGTAGATATGGATTCCTCTTTAAGCTCTTTTTTTACTCCTAAAACATGAAAATATCATCGAGTGGTCATGTTTCTATTCTACTCATTAAATGACTTGAAGGAACATCCACCTAGTATAAGTTTAATCCTTTCCCAGATAATCTACTCAATCTTGGCTAGAAGAGTTCTCATTTGTATTGTTTTCTTCTTCTTTAGACCTAGGAGAATAAATAAAGAAAGGGGAACACCATGGGGTCTTATTTCTGTTTTCAAACCCGCTAAAATTGAAAACACTAACGAACATTAACTGCCCCGGGGTTGGAAAAAATGCATGGGATAGTACATATCAAGCATTCTCCAATAATTTCTTTTAACTCGTTAAACAATGAAGAAAGTTTTGATTTTAATTTTTCGGACTCATTAAACCTTTATGAAGAAGATTTTATTGAGCATGTTTCTATCTTTTCTTTGAGCTCGTTAAAATATGCAAAGGTAATTAAAAAGAGAAAAGGGAAGGTAAATATATCAAACATCTCTTAATATACAGGAAGAGAGTCAAATGTATCCTTGAAAAAACCATCAGTTTGAGTCTCTTAATAGGCGGGCTCGAGTTTTTGGCCTTAGGATAAAACCTCCGTTTGAAGTTATTACTCCTTAGGTTGGTTACACTTCAAATTATATGGAGTGTTTTTCAATGTATTTTACATTGCAGATTTGTATCATTGGTCCTTTTGTGTCGAAATTAGTTTCCTAAGTCAATATTGTCTCATGTTCATTGTTCAAGGATGCAACCTTTGTCAGCCATTCTGTAGTTTCCTATGCTTCATGTGTTGTCCATTCCATACTGTCAATCCATTGCATCATGAATTTATTGGTTCATTATGGAAAAATATGTCCTAGATCCAAATCAAATCAATCCTTAAATTTCCTTGTGTTGGATGATGGAGGATTCCTTAATTCCTCCCTTCCAACAAGTCTCTTCCCATAAAATTCAACTCATCTTTCTCTGGGAATGAGGTTTAGAGTTTCGGTAGTACCTTGGTTGTTGAAGTAATTGGTGGCAATTTCCTTTGCTATTAGGTAGTGAGAATACATCAATGTATCCTACTCGATGGATTCTTCATGTGTTTGACTTCAAGACCATCTATTTGCACCTATTAGAATGTACTAGGTGCCTTGGGGCCCATTTTAATTATTGGTGGGTTCCCTCTCATTTGTTAATGTTTTACATTAATGATCGGTAATCAAATGGTATCCCCCATGTTCGACATCATCTCATCTATTCGCATGGTTATGATTCTTAGCTTTAGGGAGTTTGTATTGAATACCTTGGTACAACAGTAGAAACCCCATATTTTTCTATAACCCAAGTTGTGCAAGAATGTATCACACCTTATAGCACACATGATGGGATGTAGATCCACTTTTTTCATTCATGGCTATGATATCCAGTTTGACATAGATCGACCTTCTATCCTTATCTCTATGATCAATTGTTGGGCATGGATCCACTTTGTTCATTTATTTCCATGACTCATTTATTTATCACATGGCTCCACTTTGTATTTTGTGTGGCCATGATTTTTAGATCAATTAGATACATATGTTGGATCTATCTTGTATGTTTCTGCCGATCATTTTGTACATGGACATGTTTGTCGTAGGGATAATTTTTTCTGACATTGTTTTTTCTCTTTCAACTACCTACTTGAGATTGAGATTCTTGGATTATCCACTTTTGTTGACTCCATCTCCCAATTTTTTTATTATTATTAACTTATTTTGGACATCATGTTCCCTTTTGACCTCATTAATTAGAGGGCATCTATTATGTCACAAATTTCCACTTCTGTATCCATGACAACAATTGCAGAACATGCTTCCCTGATGCTGGATAAATACTATGGATAAATCATGGAAGAATCACAAGAGATATGGGGTCCCAAATTTTGGAACTTTTCATCATAATGAACCATCTGCATATCACAACTATCTACAGCGTTTGGTGATGCTTCATATTCAATCATAGTGTCGAAAGGGTTGAGCCATTCTTCATCATTAGCCTCATAGGTAGAAGAAACAATCATATCTCTTTCAATAGGGTCTTCATAAGTCATGTTTTTAATATCCCTGCTTGAGGTAATTGAAAGTTCTTCATCCCAAATAGTGTTAAATTCTGGCTCAACCTAAGTAACTTTATCAAGTTGTTCTTTCTTACTGCAACATATGGATACAATGCTACCTAGCCTCGAGGAATCATATAAAGGTGGACCCATAAATTTCAAATAACCATCGTCCTCATAATTTCCATCATTATGTTCCTATAGATTTGAGATGTCATAAGGAGTCGATGTATGTTGGAAGGGAGAACTCACCCTATCCTTTTTCTCTTCAACCTCTCCAACTAGGACTTCTTGATCTTCATATGTAGGACCGCAATCATATTTGTATGGATGAGGGTGCCCTCATACCAATTCTCCATAGACAAGTTGTCTTCTAAGTGAAGAGATAGCACAGAGATCCTCATTATGATGTCTTCGTGTTCGATGTTTCTTTCCCGGAGGAATTGCATGAATTCCTCCGCATGTGCAACTGCATGGTACTTATACTACTGGAATAATGGGAAATGTTCCTTTCCACCATATTGAATGACATACTTGTGTGGAAATCCTAGAATGCACAAAACAATCCACTATATCCATCCACAGTTTGTAATTAGATGTCATCTCGTCAGACTTTCTTGTATTTGTAGAGCATTTCTTTATTTTTATTTGGTTGGAGTCGCTAAGAGAAACCCGCCATGTTAGTAACCCCAGAGGATGACCAAAGGGCCTAGCCATGACCACCATTGCTTGATAACACCCCTCATGGTTGAAAACATTTCCTTCTCTCCCCAGGGTACACCTGAAAGTGCACTGGGTATAAGTGCAATGCAACACTCCCCAAGGAGATACACTTTCTGTGATATATCCTTTTTTCTAACAATTCCGATAACTACATTTTGCAATTATACTAATTCAAGAATAATCATTCTATAAGCATTTTTTTATAAAAGTGCATCTCAAGGAATGTGATCAATTGAAAATTCAATGTCCATATTGGAAGGAAAAATAGGTATTTCATCTGGGAACACATTAGTGAATTCTTGAAGCATTGAATAATCTTCCAGGTTTGGTCCTTCAATTTTTTATCCCCTTAACACATTAATTGCATGCAACTGACAATCTTTTATAAAGCTCTTCTTCAATTGTAAGTTTGAAATATATCTTAAAGATATATCTTTTGGATTTCGTTTGACTTCCTTGGGATATGCATAGTCATCTACACATTCAAAATTTTTATGGTGGCAATCAAGTTTCACGTTGTGTTCTACTAACTAATCCACACCAATCGAAAGATCATATGACCAAGTGTCAATATATTTAAATTTGTTTGTATGGAAAACCCATCGATTCCCAGTAGACATTCTTCCATCCATTCATTTACCTTTCTCTTAGTTCCTATAGCTAGCTTTATTAACTAGGATTTCTTATGTTTACTCTTTTGAAGATTACATAAGTCAACAATTTTTAGGTTGGATGTAGTTGTGACTAGATCTTAGGTCAATCAAAATAGAAATATATTATTGAGAATACTTATTGTTGACACATTCTCATGAACAACATTTTATTAGACAAAAACCCTCACTAAATCAATTATAAACTTTATAAATAAACATTTTGCAACATAATACAACATTCCACAATTACATACCACAAGAAAACAACACAAAATATAAATTACCTTAGATCTTCTTATATTTATAATCATAAGGGATAAAGAAATAAGCCTCTCTTTCCCAGGGTGAGCAAGGGAGTTGTATAAATTACACCCTTGACTTGTACTATGCACCCATAACTCTTAGGAAGTCTACGAAGTCATTACTTGAGATAAATCCAAAATAAGGTGTTTACAAGATAAACCCAAAATTGAATTTGAAATATAGCTTTGTCACATCTCTCAATAAGTTTTGAACATGATATTTTAGTTGGTCAAGCGAATCGAAGCACAACTCATCAAACTGGACCTCTATAAGGGTTGTCTCATTATGCTTGGGACTATTTGCAATGGTAGTTATGAATAGAAAACTAATATTTTATGTGTAAGCCTTCTATACAATTTTAGTTAGGTTAAAAACTACAAATACTATAGCTCATATATTTCTCTATCATCTTTTATTTTAACTTGATGTAAAATTGTTCCTTCTTCAAGCACATATCTGTGAAATCAAAATCAAAATAAAACATATGATATATTGAGAAATACTATTAAGATTTAATTCGATTTAGAAGAACCTATTATATAGGTGAGAAAATATGACTTACTCTTACTATATTTATAACAATTTAAAATGCAATTTAAGTTAATATTGCTATATAACAATTCAAGATGCAATTTGAGTTAAGATATTTGTTAATGACATGGTTAAGGTTGAGTTCACTTTTGAAGAACATATTATTTAAGAACATGACAAGATATGACTCGTCCTTTTTATATTTATAACAATTTAAAAAGCAAGTTGAATTAAGATATTTTCTTTGTAGTCTTCTAAGAAAAGTATAAGCTGTATGATAATAGTTAAGTATTGTTTGATATTTGTTTTCTAATTTTCTTGGAAAGGTATAACAGTTAGAGTGTTACGATAATAAATATGTTTTTAACATTTAATGTTACCATAATAATTAATTATTTCTTTTTGGATTTATTCAGATTTATTTCTGTCATAACTTTTATCAGAAAGGTGTGGCACACTAATATATAGTGTTATGATAATAATTAACTATTTCTTTTTGGCTTTATTCGGATTTATTTTTATGTACCCAACATTTTAATAACTTTATTTTCTGTTATTGGCCCAACATTTTAATAACTTTTATCACAAAGGTTTAGCACAATAGTAAAATAACCTCTATCCTAAAAAGGCATAGCCATTTTAGTACATTCATTCATATTTTAATGGAATCTATACTATATTGTTGTGAAGTTACAATAACAAATTTACAGGAAATAACCTATTGAGAAAGAAAATAAAAAACTAGAGATGAAATTCTTTATATTTAGAATGGAATTTTTGTTTTCCTTTTTCTTTATAAGAGATGAAATTCTTCATATTTAAAATGAAAATTTTGTTTTCTTTTTTCTTTATGCCCTTACTTTATCTTCTCGAACTTAGCTTTTAGAGAGAAATTTTAAAAAGTTCTTTATTTATCTAATATTTATTTTATCAAAACCTAATAATACAAGTTCTTACTATCACATGATTTCAAAAACTACTAATACTAGTTTATTTTACAAGAAACTAGTAAATGATAAACACAAATTTAATTTAACCAGGGTAGATCCAAATCCTAGGCTCTATCAAGTCCCAAGAGAGATCAAATCTCTTCTTTAGGTATCCATTGATTTGATTCAAACCAAAAGACATATTTTTATTTAAGGTCCACATATAATATTTTTATTATTAATATTTAATATTATTTATGGCCGACATATAATATTTATTATTCTTTTTTATTTTATTAAGAACGAACATTACAACATTTCCCCATACATGGTTTTAAAACCACATGCAAGGCCCTCCTACAACCATGGGTTGTTTAGAAGGCCTTGCACATGGCCTTAAAACCATTTGCAAGGCCCTCCTAAACCATGCACAATAAAACCATGGGTTGTTTGGGAGGCCTTGCACATGGTTTTAAAACCATGTGCAAGGCCTTCTAAAACCATGTAAATACAACCATGGGTTGTTTGGGAGGCCTTGCACATGGTTTTAAAACCATGTGCAAGGCCTCCTAAACAACCCAATGGTTTTATTGTACATGGTTTTAGAAGGCCTTGCACATGGTTTTAAAACCATGTGCAAGGCCGACATTTTTTTGAGGATAATACAAATTTTTATTTTTTATTATTTTGTTAGGTAGGAACATTACAACATCTCCCCCATATTGTTTTTTTTTGTGACCCACATTTTTTACGGATAATTAAATTTTTAGTTTTTAATTGTTTTGTTAGGTAGGAAGATTACAACATCTCCCCCATATTAGGTTGTTTTTCTTGCCGACCTTTATTTTGGCCTATAATTAAAAAAATTATTTTTGCACTAAGAGGCGCTCTACAGCCCAGTATGGGGGAGATCTTGTAACGTTAAGTAACATTATGTAACGTTACATAATGTTATTTTTATTAATAAAAAATATGTTCTTTTAATTATAGGCCAAAGTAAATGTCGTCCAAGAAAACAATCTAATATGGGGGAGATGTTGTAATCGTCCTACCTAACAAAAAAATAAAAAAGTAAAAATTTAATTATCCGTAAAAAAATGTGGGTCACGAAAAAAACACAATATGGAGGAGATGTTGTAATGTTTCTACCTAACAAAATAATAAAAAATAACAAATTGAATTATCCTCAAAAAAATGTTGGCCTTGTGCAACCCATGGTTTTATTGTACATGGTTTAGGAGGGCCTTACACATGGTTTTAAAACCATGTGCAAGGCCTCCTAATCAACCCATGGTTTTATTGTACATGGTTTAGGAGGACCTTGCAAATGGTTTTAAGGCCATGTGCAATGCCTCCTAAACAATCCTTGGTTGTAGGAGGGCCTTGCATGTGGTTTTAAAACCATGTATTGAGAAATGTTGTAATGTTTGTTCCTAACAAAATAAAAAAAGAATAAAAATTATTATATGTCGCCCATCAATAATATTAAATATTAATAATAAAAATATTATATGTGAACCTTAAATAAAAAGATGTGTCTTTTGGTTTGAATCAAATCAATAGATACCTAAGAAGAGGTTTGCACCTAAGAGATGTGATCCCTCTCGACGCTTGATAGAGCCTAGGATTTGGATCTACGCCGGTTTATTAATAAAAATAACGTTACATAACGTTACATAACATTACGTAACGTTACAAGATCTTCCCCATACTAGGTTGTAGAGCGCCTCTCGGTGCAATGAGTAAATGATAAATACAAATTTAAAAAAATATTGAGATTTTCAATGGCACAGCATTAATTATAAAAGTAAGCTTTAAGTGGCCTTCTTTTGTTGTAATGATATTTTATAAATAAATATAAATTAACTTTGGAATAATATTTTATAAATAGATTTTTTTTCAAAATAAGATTTTGAAATAGTTATTTTGTAAAATTTATATTCCATATATGAAACATAAAATATAGAGATTTTTAAGTAATGCCGGAATTGAAATATATTAAGATAATATTTTAAAAATGAGGAAAAATATAATTATTTCAATTTATATTCTCTATCAATAAGAATTTTTTTTGTAAAACTTTGATAAGCTAAAACAACTAATATAACCTTTATTACTAAAATTCCAAAACCTTAACTACAAGTACCTACCTAATGACACACAAATTTATCAAAAAAATTATCAAGGCCTTGTAAATTTATCAAAAAATGGTATTGCTGAAATGGGTAGGATTTTATAAACCCACTATTTTTGAATAATATTGTATCAAGGCATAAATGTGAACATACTTAGAGATACTTGTATGGTAATCATTTGTAATGAATATACACAAATTTGACAAACATTGCTACTAGGCCTATTGATATAGCCCAAATTGACGCTTCTCCATCCGTGATGACAATTGCATGATGACACTTCAAATGTTGATTGTTGCTCACACAAAATAACACCATGGATAGAAGATATTTTATTTCGTGTTTGATGCATTGGCCTTAGTCATTCAGATATTCCCTAGCTCTTTTGACCCTTATTACTGATTTTTGGCCTTTGTACCTGAGTATTATGACAAAATCACTCTTAATGAACTAACAACAAGCTATTTTTTATTGAAATCACTCCTTTCCTTTACATTGCACACAATTTTCCCTAAAAATCCCCAAAAATATATAAAATTTGAAATTCAGGGTAGCTTGGGTGGTTTTGGAACTACCTCATTAGTTACAACTTCTCTCATTTGGCTATTTCTATCTCCATATATTATACAAACAAGGGAGGTAGACTATGAGAAGGGCTCTTAGATGAAGTACTATTATGTTGGAGGAATCATCACTCTATTTCCCTTGCATTTATTCCCTAGTTGCTCTCAAACCCTTATGCATATGAGTTGTCATTGGGACTTTTGGAGAAGAGAAGCACGAGATCCAAGGTCAACATTTAATGACATGTCAAAACAACAATAGGGTCCTTGGACTAAATATTAGGAGAAAATCTCAAGGATTCAAGGTGTTATAGAATAATCCACCTTAGTAGCATGGTATTATACCTTAGGCACATTTCATTTTCATTCATGCATCGATTCTATGGCTTAGTCTTAGTGAAATTGGTCATTTACTCATAGTTGAGGTGCTCCTGGTAGATCATTCTGCATAATTGAGGCACTCTAGTTTGATCATTCTGACAAACCAGGCTCCCACATTGGTTACATTCAACCAACATGCGCTCTCCACCCCAATTTTAGGTATTTTGTTTGACTTGAGGCGCTAGTGCATGTTTTAGGTGGTTTTTGGCCTTCCTTGGGCATTTATTGCCCTCCTAGAGCCACTCCCATTCACTCATGTACTCACCCACACCTATCATACCTCCATTTATGTTCCAGGATGCATTTCCCACATTCCACATGCATTCCTGACCATTTGGGATGATTAGGAATCTCATTGGTCCATTTAGTGGGGTTTGAGGGTCAAATCTTGAGCTGAGACTTGTATGCATCCATATGGCCTCCAAGGCCTCACTAGTTTTCCCTATTGTACTATATACCTGATCCATACATAGTTACATGTTGGATTGTCATAATGATATTTATTATTGGCCTCATGTGTGCATGCATTTTTCACTCTTTCAGCTATTTTATGCATGTTTTGTAAACAATATCGAATTGTGAGAGTTTATTTGGCTCCTAGATCTAGTTGTGAATAAATTATCACATGGTATAAGAGATATTTGGAGTTGAAAATCAAATCCATAGTGTTTGAGTTGTTTCTAGAGGGATTCTCCAGACATATTTGAGTGTTTTTCATTCCAAGTACATTCAACAATTTGTCACCAAGAGCGCATGAAGAAATGGATTAGACCCATGTTTCTTGACCCCATTCAACTATTTTGAATGGAAGGCCGAAATAGTGGTTCAACTGAGGTCGAAAGGCTTGGATAGGGCCACCATGGGGACATAGGTCGAAACAAACTCTGTTTTTGAGAAATCTAAGTTCTACAACAAGATTGAGGAAGCATCTGGAATGCTTTGTCTCAGCATTTCGAGAGACTTGATCTTCCATGTAGACAGTCTAGCTACTCCCAATGAAGTATGGCTCAATATTGAGGCTTTGTTTGGGAAGACTAATGAGATGAGATGTCACAAGCTTGAAAATGAGCTCATATCCTTAAGTCAATCTCATTTTGAGACAATCCAAGATTTCATCACCAAGTTCAAGTCGTTCAATGCTTCAGCTCAAGTAATGTGGCATAGAGAAGGAGGAACAACTCATATTGTTCATACTTTCAAAGCTAGGGCCTGAGTACTCTGTGTTCGTAAGCACATTTCACTCTAGCAAGATCACAACTCGAAACTAGTGGATGCCCACATTGGCTGAGTTCATAGAGTCATTGACCCAAGAGAAATACAAGATATTGCAGATGGGTACCATAAAATCTAGTAAATATCAGGCTCTTGCTGCAGGGGTTTCGAATCCATCCAAAGTAAAGAATAAATCTAAGGATTTGAGGAAGCAATACAAGAAGAAGCAAGACAAACCCAAATGTTCTAACGAGGGTTTGAATCCTTGCAAGGACAAGAAGAATAAATATAATACCAAATGCACCTACTATCACAAAGGGTGGCATCTAGAGAGTGAATATATGAAGAAGGCCATAGACATGATGAAGCAATTGTTGGAGAAGAACAACATCCCGGTGCCTGAGGGCACAAGGAAGAAGGATGGAGGTTTAGGCTCAAACAATAAAGAGAGGTTCCATGCATTGGTTGTTGGTTCTTCATACTCTTCTTCCTTCATTATAGATTCGAGAGCTTCAAGGCACATGTCATCTGTTAAATATTTATTCTCAGCCATGTATTCTGACAGTGGCCCAACTATTTGAAAGGGTGATGATTCAGAGATCTAAGCCAAAGGGACTGTTAAGATCGATATTGAAGATGGGTATTTCAATAATGTTCTGTTTGTACCATATTTGTAAGTGAACCTACTCTCAGTGTACCAAATGACACACACTTGTGAATCCAAGAGAGTAACATTTACTCTAGACACAATGGATATAGATGAAATCTCTACCAATAAGGTGGTGGCATTGGGGTTTGATGATCATCAAGCTAGAATGTACAAGTTATCTCATTTCCTTCCCTACTCCATGGGGAATGCGCTCCTAACTCATGCCAATGAGTTAATCAAGCTGTGGCATGGGAGGTTTTTCCATCTAAGCTACATATGCCTCCAGACATTCAGCAAATAAGGCATGATGGTAGGGATTCCTTCTATCAATATCTCCAATGGCCCATGCATTGGATGTGTGGTGGGAAAGCATCCAGAGCATAGCTATGAGAAAGGGAAAGAAATGAGAGTTACTCAAGTTCTTGGATTAGTGCATTCATATATTATTGGGCCTCTTCCTACACGCTCATATGGGGGATCAAGGTATTTATTGACCTTCATATATGATTTCTCAAGGTTTTGGTGGGTTTACTTCCTCAAACTCAAATCTGAACTCTTTGACAGTCTCAAGGTTTGGAAATCCCTGCTTGAGAATAAGTGTGGGAACAAGATCAAAGTCCTTTGGAATGATAATGGCAAGGATTATGTGAATAAGAGTTTGCAGCATCTCTGTGAATAATGTGGCATCCAAATGTAGCATTCGATTCCCTACACACCACAACAAAATGGTGTGGCAGAGCACAAAAATAGGGCACTCAAGGAGATGGAAACCTATATGATTGAAGCAAAGGATTTGAATCCTAAGGTATGGGATGAAGCTGTGAATTGTGTTGCATACATCCAAAAAAAATATCCTCACATATCAGTGTATAGAAAAACACCATATGAGGTTTGGTTGGTCACAAGCCAAATATTTCCCATTTCAGGATTTTTGGCTCAAGGGCTTGGGCTAGGATTTCTTCAGAGAAGAGAAAGGATTTGCAACCTCAAAGAAAGGAGTGCATCATGGTTGGATATCCTGAATTTGAAAAGTGATACAATCTCTTTGATCCCTCATATAAAAATAACTTCATATAAAGAAGTGTGCAATTCAAAGAAGAACTCATGCCAGAGCTCGAACTAGCACCGGGGGAATGCTCTCATCCTCCACACCAAGATAATGTAAGTGATGAATGTATTTCTGATATTTATGAAGATGATCATGAAGATCATGTCTCACCCATTTGGCCAAAATGGGACGATAAAACCATTTAAGCAACTAGGGATTTGGCTGGAAATCCACTAGATTCTAGAAAGACTAAATCACAATTTCAAACTGGTTTCTCTGCAAGTGAAGTGGTTCTTTCTGGGAAATGATTCATGATTGTTGGATCTAATCCTCAATCATATCAAGAAGCATCGATTGACCCAATATGGAAAACAACCATGCAAGAAGAGTTCAACTCATTACAGGAAAATGAGACTTGGGAATTGGTTCCCTTTCCCTCCAAGAGGAAGCTAGTGCAATGCAAATGGGTATATAAGGAAAAAGTTGTGGCTGATGGGTATGATATAAATTATAAATCCAGTTGTAGTTGCTGATGGGAAATTGGATTTGCATTTGATTCACCCACACCATTTGGTGTGAAAATCAAAGTGAAATCAAAATTTCCACTGATCTAGTGTAGATACAAAGGACCAAACACATTGAGATACATATGCAACACATCTGGGGCTTGGTGCATGATCAGGTGATAGCATTGTAGTATTTTCCATCTGCAGATCAAATTGCTGACATTTTCACCAAGTGCTTCACAGATAATAACTTCACCTATCTAAGATCCCTTCTTGGAGTGGGTGATACATGGTGATGGATACCATTCAATTTCAGATTTTTGGCTCCATGTTCATTTTTTAGGCCGGGAGATTTTGTTCCCATGTGGTTTTCCTCCTTACCTTGTTTTTATGGACAAATAAAATTTTATGTTGTATGAGGTGACTTGAGCCTTTGTTTCCAAGGATTCCATGATATCTTTGGATAACCTATACTAAGTAAGGATTAAGGGGAGGTTTTTGAGAATAATACACCTTAGTACCATGGTATACCTTAGGCACATTTATTTTGCATCGATGCAGTGATTTTATGGTTTAGAATTAGGGAAATTGGTCATTTACTCATAGTTGAGGCACTCATGGTTGATCATTCTGCAAAGTTTAGGTGCTTCAAGTTGACCATTCTGACAAACCAGGAACCAACATTTATTACAGTCAACCAACATGCACTCCCCATCCCCAATTTCATGGATTATGTTTAACTTGAGTCACTAGTGCACGTTTTAGGTGGTTTTTGGCCTTCCTTGGGAATTTTTTTCCCTCCTAAAGCCATTCCCACTCACCCATGTGCTCACCCACACCGGTCATACCTACTTTTATGTTCCATCATTCCTTTCCCATGACCACACATGCATTCATGACCATTTTGGATGATTACGAAGCTCACTGGTCCACCTAGGGAGGCTTGAGGGTCAAATTTTGAGTTGACACTTGTATGCATCTAGATGGACTCCAGGGCCTTACGATTTTTCCCTATTGTACTATATACCTTGTCCAGACATAGTTACATGTTGGATAGTCATAATAATATATGTTATTGACCTCGTGTGTGTATGCATTTTTCACTCTTTCAGGTATTTTATGCATGTTTTGTAAATAATATCGAATTGTGGGAGTTTATTTGGTTCCTAGATCCATATATGAGTCAATTTTGACACAATGAATGCTTAGAGAAATGTTCGTAAAAAGGTGCATTTATTTCCTCTTCCTAAACCCTTTATATGTTTTTTTTTTTTAAATTTAATTTTTATTTATTTATTTATTTATTATTATCTCAGTTGACGATAAAGAGTCTATTTGTGTGGAACCAAGCCATATGTATATTATTTTTTAACCCTAGTGCATTGGTGATTTCAAACCCAGTCATAGGATAGATTTTCTCATAATAGAGATGTCAACTCCATTGGGGAGAAATTTTCTAGTTTGGGGTTCCTAAGCTTAGTTCTTCCAGTTTGTTTGGGATTATTAGACTCTTTTTACAAGTTAGGAATGATCTCAAGGCTTTGGAAGACACTTAACATTCCTTTTTCTGAGTTGGACTTGCTTTTTTTAAACTTCCAGTATTTAAACTCCCCTAATACACTACACAATATCATTTTTTGTTGAAAAATGCTCCTAATGTACTACACATTAGCATTTTAAATGCTATCGTCCTTTGGTTTGCAAGAGTTTTTGTCTTGTAGTGGGGTTTTTGACTTTCTATCCTATTTGTAAGGTTTTTGGTTGATTTTTTAGTAGTTTTTTCTTGTCTTTGGTTTGCTTAGAACCCCTTGGAGGTGTGTTGTATTCGTTTTGATTGGTTTTTGGATATTTTTTTAGCCGATTTAGACTTGTTGAAAACTTGTTTTTGGATAAATTGTTTAGAACCTTGATTGCATTTGTTGTATGTAGGCTTGGCTTTACCAAACCTTGTTTCTTGGTAGGTATTTTTCTTAGCTCAAGTCTAAAAGTATTCATTTATACTTTCCTTCACTTTACATGTTTATACGACTAAAACATTTTGAGTTTGTGGTTCCTTTTACTGTTTGATAAGGGTGTCAAAAGTGTTTCCATTTTTTTTCTTGGGTGTTTTTTTTTAAGTTAGTTTTTGTGTCTTATCTAAAACAAAAAACAAAAAAAATCGATTCATTTTGTGAAGTAAGGGCTTTAATTGTGTGCCTGCAAGTAACTTTAGTAGATGTTCGTTTTGCATTTGAAAAAAAAAAAAAAAAATTCCATTTTGATTGTGTTTTGCATATCAAGTTTTCTTTCAAGTACATATTTGTATCTTTCTATGAAAAAAGAAAAAACTTCCTAAGATAAGTTTGGTTTTTTACATATGATGTTTAATGTTCATTTTGCATAAAAATATCAAAAAATTGCATTATACATTTTGAGAACTTGCATTTTCATTTTGAAGTTTATGTTTTCTTGTGTATTCTATGGCATAGAACAAGTGAAAAGTGCATTGTAGAGGGGAGAGGGTGCTACATTTTTCAGTTCAAAAAGGGTGAAATTATGCATTAGGTTACATTCTACTTCTTTTTATGTGTATAAATTTTCTTCTTTTGAATGTTCTTAACATCATATTTTGAAGAAGCAAGACGTAATCGGAATAGGATACTAGGTTTACGTTTTTAGTGAGAAACACACATAATAGTATAGGATAGGATTTTAGATATAGGAGTTGATAGTCAACTTCTCCAAGATCACATAAAACTGTGAAACCTAGGTATCTTTCACAAGGGAGGAAATCCAGTTTTGTAATAAGTGCGGTTAGGAAGCTCTTTTGAAATGCGAGTTAAGCACAATGTCATGTGAGGTTAATTTGTGGAGAGATACCTTCAATTCCTAATAGAGCATACACTATATATTTTGCGTGCCACGATGTTAAAATATTTCGATGGTCATTTGTTCAATCCTCAAAAAATTATCCTGTCTCTTCCAATAGATATAGGGGGGAAACAATCATGGTAGAAGTTGAGGTGGTTGATTTTCCACTTGATTATAATTTGTTATCAGGGAGAATTTTATATCTCTCATATATTGAATATTTTTTATCATTAAGTTTCCAAATAATGGGAATATTTTGACCATAGATTAGTTATCATTCTCTACTAATGGTTAGAATGGTTAAAACATCCCTCTAGTTTCCCATTCCACGAAGGATTACAAGAATCTTGATGTGGAGATGTATCCCACATTGATGGGAACCTTTAATTTACCCCCACTCAACCTACATATCAATGCATCTTCGATACATGCAGTATCTTCAGTTTCCATGACTTCTATCTCTAAGGTGTTTCACTTTAAGAATTATTCATTTAATGACCCTTTATATTTAATCACTTATGAACTCGAGTGTGGTTGGATTTATCATCCCTCATGTACAATTTCTACTAATTATAAGACCTTCCATTCATTTTTTCCTTCTTGGGACTCAGTCCTAGCAGTTGATCAAGTGATCCATCCAATGGGGGCATTGGAGCATGCTCTCCACCCTATTGCTCCAATTGAAGGTTTGGACATGTGTTCTATTTGGGATGATATGCTTCCTTCAAATAATTTTTTCTTAGAGTCTATGATAGAATATAACACGCTTTAGTATTTTGTCCTATTTACAATCAAATCCAACCTCTATTTACCTTTTGAGTTTGGACTCTCCCATAGAGTTTCCAGTTAGTGTTCTTGATGATTTTTATTTTGTTTGTAGAATTTTCCAGTCCCACGATGATGAGTCTGCTCCTATAGACTCCATTACTCCTTTTAACTTTGATATTCCTCATAGGTTTGATCTTGTTTATTATAGTTACTTCAGCCTTGGAACTATAGAACCTTCACTCGTTAACTTTGTATTTATTATGCCTATTATTAAAGATAGTGAAGTTGAAAGTAATTCTACAAATTAAGTGACTTATGTCATATCTTTATTTTTACATTTTTTAGCTATGATCTTGCTACTGTTGTTTCTTGGAGACAATATTTTTTATTGGATTCATGGTTCTTTGCAATCCTTTTGAGCATATTGCTCGATCCATTCAAGTACATTCAGAAACTTGCATATAGGTTTAGGCCTCCCCTCTTTTATGACGCATTTGAACCTTTTGTTATCTGAATTCTCCATAGGGTTGAGCATGTTGGATATTGGTGCATTAGCCATATCTATATGCATTTTGTACTAGTTAGGTAACATATCCTACCTAACATGGGTCATTGTAATCATCACCCCTTTTCCATTTTGGTGCTCATATTGAGTTTTTCTCATAGTCTCAAGGGCCATCTTACATTTAACATGTCTTTGAGAATAAGTTGCATGCATTTATTTCTCATATATTTCTAGCCATTCCCTATAAGGCTCCCACTTTTGTGTTTAAGTTATAATTTCATTTGCATCTACCCCACTTGCACTCATGACTCTGATGCCATATATCATACTTTTATATCATTATATAATCCATCATCTCTTATATCATTATTGATAATTCTTGTATTATTTTTCCTTTCCAACTTGACACCTTTTACCAAGAGGAGACAAACCCTGAGTGGCCCTATATTTCTCATGTTCCTTGAACTATGCATAGGTATGTTCCTTGCACTTAGGACTAGTTTTTATTTCCCATAACACTCATTTTCTCCCGCATTATGAGAATTCTTCCATCCTTCCTTCAAGGTTGTTAAAAAGAGGAGGCTACTAGTTGACTTTTTTGGGATCATTAAACTTTCACGAGAGAGAGTAGATATGGATTCCTCTTTAAGCTCTTTTTTACTCCTAAAAAATGAAAATATCGTCGAGCAGCTGTGTCTCTATTATACTCATTAAATGAAACATCCACCTAGTATAATTTTAATCCTTTTCCAGATACTCTAGTGAATCGTGTCTAGAAGAGTTCTCCTTTGTATTTTTTTATTCCTTTTTAGACCTAGGAGACTAAATATACAAAGAGGAACACCCTGGAGTCTTATTTCTATTTTCAGACTCCCTAAAATTGAAAACAATAACAAACATTAAATACCCTGGGTTTGGAAAAAATGCATGGGATAGTACATATCAAGCATTCTTCTATCATTTCTTTTAACTCGTTAAACAATGAAGAAAGTTTTGAGTTTTATTTTTTGGACTCATTAAACCTTTATGAAGAAGATAATATTGAGCATGTTTATATCTTTTCGTCGAGCTCATTAAAAGATGAAAAAGGTAATTAAAAAGAGAAAAGGGAAGGGAAATATCTCAAATGTCTCTTAATATACAGGAAGAGAGTCAAATGTGTCCTTGAACAAAGCTCTAGTTTGAGTCTCTCAATAGTTGGGTTCGATTTTTTGGCCTTATGATAAAAACCCCTTTCGAAGTTATTACACCTTAGGTTGGTTACATGTCAAATTATATGGGGTGTTTGTCAATGTATTTTACATTGCTTATTTGTATCATTGGTCCTTTTGTGTCCAAATTAGTTTCCTAAGTCACTATTGTCTCATACTCATTGTTCAAGGATGTAACCTTTCCCTACTAGCAATCCATTGCATCATGTATTTCGCATTATGCAAAAATATGTCCTAGATCCAAATCAAATCAATCCTTAAATTTCCTTGTGTTGGATGACGGAGGATTCCTTAATGCCTCCCTTCCAACAAGTCTCTTCCCATAAAATTCAACTCATCTTTCTCTGGGAATGAGGTTTAGAGTTTCGGTAGTACCTTGGTTGTTGCAGTAATCAGTGGCAATTTCACTTTCTGTTGGGTAGTGAGAATACATCAATGTAGCCTACTCGATGGATTCTTCATGTGTTTGACTTCAAGACCATCTATTCACACCTATTAGAATGTACTAGGTACCTTGGGGCCCATTTTCATTATTGGTGGGTTCCCTCTCATTTGTTAACATTTTACATCAATGACCGGTAATCAAATGGTATCCCCCATGTTCGACATCATCTCCTCTATTCAAATGGTTATGATTCTTAGCTTTAGGCATTTTGTATTGAATACCTTGGTCCAACAGTAGAATCCCCATATTTTTCTATAACCCAAGTTGTGCAAGACTATGTCACACCTTATATCACACATGATGGGACATAGATCCACTTTGTTCATTCATGGCTATGATCTCTAGTTTGAAATATATCCACCTTTTATTCTTATCTCTATGATCATTTTTTGGGCATGGATCCACTTTGTTTGTTTCCATGACTAGTTTATTTCTCACATGGCTCCACTTTGTATTTTGTGTGGCCATGATTTTTAGATCAATTACATACATATGTTGGATCTGTCTTGTATGTTTCTGTCGATCATTTTGTACATGGACATGTTTGTACTAGAGATAATTTTGTCTGACATGTTTTTTCTCTTTCAACTACCTTCTTGAGGTTGAGATTCTTGGATTATCCACTTTTGTTAACTCCATCTCCCAATTTATTGATTATTATTAACTTATTTTGGACATCATGTTCCCTTCTGACCTCATTAATTAGAGGGCATCTTTTATATCACAAATTGCCACTTCTCTATCTATGATAACAATTGCATAGCAAAAATTCAAATGTTGAATGTCACTCACACAAAAGGAAAATATGGATGGAATAGCTTTCATTTGGTGTTTGATGCATTGGCCTTAGTCATTCAGAGATTCACTAGCTCTTTTGAACCTTGCAAATGAGTTTAACCTTTGTAACTAAGTATTATGAAAAAATTGCGCCTAATGACAGTGAAAACAAGCTATTTTTTGTTGAAATCACTCCTTACCTTTACATTCCAAGTGATTTTTCCTAAAAATCATCAAAATGATATAAAGTTCAAAATTCAAGGTAGTTTGGTTGGTTTTGGAACTACTCCACTAGTTACAACTTGTCTCATTCAACTATGGTTATATCCATCTACTATATAAAAAATGGAGTTATACCATGATAAGGAATCTTATCCCAAGTATTGTTATGATGGAGAAATCATCACTCTATTTATGTTTCCATTTATGCCCTAGTTTCTCTCAAACCCATATGCATATGAGTCGTGGTTGGGACTTAATTTGGAGAAGAGAAGGAGGAGATCCAGAGCCAAGGTTTCATGAGTTGCCATAATAGTAATAATATTGTTGGGATAAATATTATGAGTAAAGCTCAAGGATATATGGAATGCTTGGACCATCCCTCAAAAAAAGGTGCATTTAATTCCTCTTCCTAAACCCCTTATATAATTTGGTTTTATCTCGGTTGATAATCAAGAGTCTATTTTGTGTGGAACCAAGACATAGATGTCTTGTTTTCCAACCCCAATACATTGGTGACCTCAAACCTAGTCATGGGATAGATTTCCTCACAATACCAACAGAACAATAAAGGACAAATGATAGAGAGGAATCACATGAAGAACATGATGAAGAAGATCTATAATTTGGGTTTAGTTGGTTGGAGAAATGCTTCATTGTATTGAGAGAGATTGTAATTCACAACCATTGGTAATGAAGGGTATGGAGGAAGCTTCAAAGCAAAATGATATCTCAAAAGATCCAAAGAAAATAAAGAGAGAACCTGAGCCATTGTTCAAGATAGAGGCATAGATGGGATAAAGAAGTCACAACATATTGTAGATACCTTTCAATGTAGAGGTGAAGGTGGACATCAAACCATATATAGGATAAGTTGATGGAATCAAACTAAACCATTCGATACAATAGATGGAGGTTTACTTCAACATACAAAAAGTCACTTGAAAACAAAGCATTGCATTTGTATGGTTGAAGCTTGAAGGCCATGCTTTGACAAAATGAAAGAGTGACGTTGCAGGAAGATACTTGGACAACAATCCACCAATGATTGATTGAGAAGAGTTCGGGTACATGATCAAATCCTTATCATTAATACAATTGAGCACTAATTTCAATGTTTTTTTCCGACAATTATGATGAAAATGGTTTGTGTTTTCATATTTTTTTACATAAAGGGGGATTCTTTAATGTAATTCAAAATCATTTATGAAGAAGAAGTTTTGATAGGCATAAAAAAAGTATTTTGTTTATAATACCAAATAGAAGCAAATTAAACACTGTGTCCATTAATTTGTTTATAATTGTAAATAGAAGGAGCTTAGATATTGCGTGCATTAATTATTTTAATTTATAATTGTAAATAGAAAAAGCTTTAATACTTGTTGTAACATTTTTTTCACATACAAAAACAATAACTTGTTATTCATAATATGAATCAGATTTACATATCAAAGTCATTGATTTGATCATTCTCAATTCATAACCGAACTGATATAAAATATATATATATATATATAAACGATAGTCACATGATACTTCCCTAAACATCCTTATGCATTACGATTACTCTCCTCGACAAGAATAATTTTGATAAAGCCTTAGGCTCTTGAAATTTTCCTAAGAAGAGATTCTTATTTGTAAAATATTGTAAATATCATAATTTTCAAATAAAAGTTCTAGAAGTATCTAGGAGTAATGAGTCATTTAATTGAGTGACGAGTCATTGTAATCCAATATGCATTTGTTGGCAGTATTCGAAGGGTCATTAGGAGATGGATCAAATATTTGTCATTAGAAATGGTTGCATAATTATAGGAGTTAGTTACAGGGATTTAGGAGGTTGTTGAAGAGTTAGATTTTTGTGTCTTTTTTTATATTTTAATCCTATAAGCAGGTTTAAGAGTTTGGCCTCAAAACGATGTTTTCCCATACAAAAGTAGTTCATGGTTTTTTAAATCTATGTATATATTGTTCTTAAAGGAATGAAAAATTAAATGAAATTTTTATGCCACCCCTGGTGTTGATGACTTATTGTATTATGTGTTATTAAATGCATTGAAATTTATGGTTTATTTAGTTAATCTAAACATGACCTTCATAAGGAATACATAATACAATTGTAACTTGGTGTGACTATGTGTAAAGAAATTGACTAGGTAGAATTTCTTTGTGAAATTCCATTCAAGGAATACTTTTAAATATTTCAAAGAACTCTTAATCATTTAAATTGTGTAAAACTCGTAAAGTTCCAATTTTAAGAATTCTATTTAGACTTGTTGAAATTCTGTCGAGGAATAAACATTAGGATACTCATTGTGTGAAAACGAGTAGAGTATATGATGTTGAGAATAGTCATATACTTCAGTTGTAATTGTTTTGAACATTAGAAGAGTTGAAGTTCAGAGGTAGATTAAATGTTCCCTATATGATTGTTTCTTGGATTTTATGTAACCAAGGTTGCGCACAGAAGGAATGATGACTGGTTATAATTTGTTAGAGATTGGTGGAGTATTGTGACAGAGGTAAAGAATTGGTAGAAATATTTGGATATTTGTCTTCGTGCTCATTTTTGGTGAATTTTAATAGCAAGCACCAAACAGAAGTCTAGTTTACCATTACTCCTGGCTGGTGGTGTTACCAAATAACCCGAGTATATAGATCAACAAAATTATTGGAATTTCCAAATTGTTGCTATAGTTGGAAGAGAGATGAATTACCAGAATAATTAATGTTTGGGGTGGAACTTTGACTATTTAGAGCCCAAAATACAATAAAATATATGGTTATGATAGTATCATCAAAGGATTCATTTAGCAGAGGAGATAAATGTGGCAATATTGTCAAATAAGTCCATGGTTTGGAATTGAATAGAAGACCTAAAGGATAATTGGGTCATGGAGTCTTTCAAATCTCCATAAGAGAAGTTGAAGAATAAGGAAAATTTGGGGGTACGTCAAATCAATTAGTATTAGAGAAATAATGTTCTTTGGAAAAGGTAGTCGAAGTTAGTGACGGTCCTTGAATTTATTAAGTGAACTAGTGGAAGTGATTGAAGCCAA
>LPNX010780352.1:290659-358729 GCA_001517045.1 Pseudotsuga menziesii
GAAGAATTCCTTGTAGGTGGTAAGTAATTATGGTATTTATATTTGGACATTGTCAAATATGTAGGTTGTAGTAGCTGATAAGTTATTTTTAGTAGAATAGTACAACTTGAAGGTTGTGATAAAAATATCAAGTGCAACAATCAAGTGAAGGGAAAAATTTGTGGCAGAAGAACCCTCTCAATAAGAAGTATTTTGATTGCTTCCAAATTAAAATTAAAAGAAAAGTGAAGTTCTTAAGAGAGAGAGTGAGTGAAATGGGGAAGCCTAAAAATATAAGAATAAGCTCAAGAGGTTATAAGATAAAGATCCAACAATACCAAAAGTTCAAAACATAGAAGTCGGATGAGGTAATTATAGCAGGGGAAAAGGACTTTCTATTGCAGAGGCTTTGTTGCAGTTCACAATGGGTGTGAAGAAACTCATGGAGATGAAGAAGAATATGAATACCACTAATCATATCAAAGTTTCAAAATAAATCCACAAAAAAGTGAAAGGAAACACCAAAGAAATTGGCATAAAGAGGATGAATGATGAAGATTTTTGACATAGAAATTGTTTATACAAAGGCACAAATCAATGTGCTATTGATGAAGTTTCTACAAGGGAATGAAGATGAAGATTAGAAATTTGGATGGGTAATGAAGAATGTTGATAAATGACATACTAATAAATTGATTGCAAGGAAACATAGGCGCATTGTGAAATTTTGGTTAAAGAAGGTAGAAAAACTCAGAATAGCTAATAAGTACAAGTACAAGTTTTTGGAAAATAAAGAAGCCGTTTCCATTTGTGATCCTAAACAAGTGTCAATATTAGGAGAAGATGACAATTTTTATGAGAGACTTCTTGAGAGTATTGTGAATTTCTTGGAAATTTCAGATCATCATGAATATTTGATGATTGAGGCATCAAATCAGGCTAGAGAGCCGTATGTGTTTAAAAATGAAAATTTGTGTATGGTTATAAATTTTTTAGTTAAGGGACAATCATTTTAAGCTTCCATGAGGATTGATGAAAATAGAAGTATGATTCTCAAAAGTTTAAATGAAGAGTAGAATCAATATCTAGTCACAAGGGAAAAGGGAACATAATTTCCTATGAAGGGAAATGATAGTGGAAATATGATGCCAGGTAAGTTCTAGCTAGCCTTGTTGATCCAAATAAGCAGAAAAATCGTTGATTAAAATATTCTTCTGCAATCTCAATTCCACAATTCAAATTTCCACAAATCTACCTTTCTGCAACTATGCGGTAGCAACGCTCTTTATGCAATTGCGGATTACAGATTGCGAGTCATATTTTAAATTTTTCCTTGAATTGCTTTCGCAATTCATCTCCCACAAATTTTCTTCCGTAATTAACTCTCGACGACTTTAACAAGCTTGCACCCTTGCATTGCGAAAACCATTATCGACCGTTGATCTCTTGGGGCTTCTTCCCTGTCCATTGATCAGAGATCAAGTGTGGAAACTCAATTTAACTTTGCATATCTATTATCTCGCGTACACTTTTCTCCTACAGAATTCATCCAAAACCGTAGATCTATTAAATCACAGGTTTTTAACTCGGACTATTACAGTCGAAATGATCCGTGAAATGATCAATTTCCTTCCTATTGCATTCGCATGAGCATATATTCATCTTCATGAATTCTCTAAACATTTCTCTCGATACTGAAGATTCATAGACATAGCGGATTTAAACACGCTTCTAGTTATTGAAAAGAAGACAAAGAATTTACAAATATTCACGCAAAGGCTATTACTTTGTTTTTCATTTCACTAACCATCAACCACTACCACAAACATACTCTCATACACACACACTCATACACTCATATCTCTTATTATTGCATTCTACACTTTAATATAGAACTCTATCAAACTATCAGAGTTGAATAGGCATGATCTGAACTCCTAAGAAAGTAAATATAGAACTAACCTATCCTCAAGCAACCTTTCACAAGATTCGAAGACATCAGTGGAAGAATACCATTATTATATCCAAATTAATCCTCTCTATAAAACATATTACAATTAAATTATGAACAACTAATCCTATCCTTATAGAAATGATTACATGGAAGCAAAAAAATAACATTTCTTGCTCAATAATAAAACACAGGAATTTGACTCAATGCTCCTGCATCATACTCTAGGCGAAGAAAATAATTCTTCAATAGTTATTTAGGGTTCACATTGTATTCGGAAATATCCATTTCTGTCATCCATGCTGCATCTTCAGATGGATTATCTTTCCACTTGACCAAATACTGAAAATAATCTTTGTTTCTGGTCCTCTTTGAAATTGTTTTGTCAAGGATAGCTTCAATTTGTGGTATTTCTTTCTGTGGTAACCATCCTTTCCAATATACAAATGGACCATATTCACCTAAGATCAATTATTATGTCTGAACACCCAAATCTTTAAAAGGATATAATTATGAAACATTAACAATTGGGGAAATTTGAAGATCATAAGGAAGTTCTATTTCATATGTATTTGTAGAAAACTTCCTCAAATTTTTACAAGGTTCTATCTTCTTGAGTTTCAGTTGATTGTAAGTCCCCTTAGGAAACCTCTCCTTTCTAATATATCCCATTACTAAATCTCCAACATGAAAATTAACTTCCCTTCTTTTCAAATATTCTCCCATTTTATATTGTCCAACACTTTCTTGCAATTTCTTTTTGACATTTTTATGTAGCTCATGGATACTAGATGCAAAATATTCACCATCTACACTTCTCTTTTCCTATCTTCCCAAAATTTTGAGTTCATATACTCCTCTTGGATTCATCCCATACAAAATCTGAAAAGGACTTATCCCTATACTCCTATTAGGTGAATCATTATAAGGAAACTCAGCTTGAGCAAGAGCTAAATCCCATTGTTTTGGATTCTCATAAACAAGACTTCTCAATATATTTCCCAAGATTCTATTTACCACTTCAGTATGACCATTAGTCCAAGGATGATAAGCAGAGCTAAAAATAAGCTTAGTACCCAATTTCTTATGTAAAGTTTTCCAAAAAAGACCAACAAATTTAGTACCCATGTAAGACGCAATGCTTAAAGGTAGACCATGTAATTTCACAAATTCTAAAAAGAACAAATTAGCAATATTTGTTGCATCATTGGTCTTCTTAAAAGCAATAAAATGAGCCATTTTTGAAAACCTATATACTAGCACATAAATAGAATCATACCCTCTCTGACTTCTAGGAAATCCCATAACAAAATCCATACTAATGAAATCCCAAGTCATAGTAGGAATAGGTAGGGGTGGATACATTCTAGTATTTTGTCTCCTCCCTTTGGCATATTGACATATCCTGCATTTTTCAACAAACTTAGATACACATTTATACATTCCTGGCCAAAAATAAAAAAACACTCACCTGAGCAAATGTTTTGTCCTGTCCAAAATGACTTGACAAACGGGCCACTATGTTTCTTTTGTATCATATTTTCTCTCATAGAACACTTAGGAATGCACAATTTACTACTCTTGAACAAAAATACTTCTTTTAGCATGTAGTCTAACCATTGAATTTTATTGTGGGAAACTAGATTCTCATAGGCCGCATATACATCCTTAAAATCCACATCTTCCTTATACATATTAACCAAATTTTCAAATCCCAAAGTACTCACCTTAATCTCCTGCAAGATCAAATTTACGTTGCTTAAGGAATCGATAACTTTATTAGATTTTCCACTTGTATACTTTATCACAAAGGTAAAATTATGCAAAAATTCCACCCACTTAGCATGTTTCTGATTCAATTTAGGTTGACTATTTATAAAATGAAAAGCATGATTATCTGAATATAGCACAAACTCTTTGGGCATCAAGTAATTTCTCCATTTCTTGAGAGTCTGCACAACAACATACAATTCTTTATCATATGAGGAATACATCTATTTTTCCACATTTAAATTCTCATTGAAGTATGCTACTGGTCTCTGTTCTTAACTCATAACAACCCCTATTGTTTTCCCACTAGCATCTGTCTCTACTTGAAAAACCCTGTCAAAATTTGGCAAATCTAAAATAGGGTTCTTAGTGATCTTCTTCTTCAACAGTTTGAATTTTATGTCAACTGCTTCTGCCCACTTGAAAGGTTGTTTACTTATCCTGAAGGTGTCTATTATTGGTGCACACATTTTGCTAAAATTCTTGATGAATTTTCTATAAAAACTTACAACACCATGAAAAATTCTTACCTCATACGCATTCCTTAGAGTTGGCTGATTCAAAATCGCTTGTACTTTCTATGGATCCATTTTTAACCCTTCTTCTGAAACCACGAATCCCAAATAAATCAATTATTTCTTCAGGGAGCTACACTTTTTTTATATTTATCAATAACTTCTCTTTTTACAGGGTTTTAACACCAACTTAAGATGTCTCAAATATTCTTCTTTATTCTGACTGAAAATCAGAATATCATCCAGATAAACTATCACAAATTTTCCAATGTATTCCTTCAATACCTCATTCAATAATCTCATAAAAGTTCTAGGTGTTAGTATTCCCAAATGGCATTACTAACCACTCATATAATCCATTGTTAGTCTTGAATGGAGTCTTCCATTCATCCCCTTCTCTTATTTTTATTTGATGAAAACCACTTTTCAAATATATCTTTGAAAAATACTTTGAATCACTCATACAATCCATCAAATAATCAATGTGAGGTAAGGGAAATATGCACCTGACAATGATCTTGTTGATTGCTCAGGAGTCAGTGCACATACACCATCCACCATCCTTTTTTGGGCTAATCACAATGGGTACTACACAAGGACTCAAAATTTCTTTCACCAAACCTTTATCCAATAGCTCCTGTACCCGTTGTTTGATATGTTCATTCTCTTCAGGAGTCAGTCTATAGGATTCTTTATTAGGTAAAATTGCACCAGGTATTAAGTCAATGTGACAACTAATACTTCTCATGGGGGGTAAACAATTTGGTATATCATCCACAATGATATCAACATAATCATCAAGCAAGATTTTAACTTCAGTAGGAAAATCATCTGAATTTGTAGGAGTTAAAATTACCTTTGGTTTCCCAACAAGGGAAAAATGCAGTTCTTCTTCTTCCTTGACTTCTTGTAACAGTTTCTTCCCAGTCATAAAAAAATCTTCCTTGGACGATTCCACCAAGAAGAAGTTGATACCAAGTAACACTATCTTACCTCAGATCTATGGATTACCAAAAATAGATAAAGAAGGAGTACCTCTAACACATTTCATGAGTACAACAAGCTCTCTGACCTATCTACTTACCAAGTTCTTAGCAAAGAAGCTTCTCCCTCTGGATGGAAACACTTCATCTTTCATCAAGCATTCCACTTCCTTTGTTGATTGGGTGAAGAACATTAAGGTAAATAAGGATGACATTTTGGTGATATTTTATATTGTCTCGTTATACACATTGATTCCCATAGAGAAGCCATTGATGTCATAAATCACATAACAGATGCCGACACTGCCAATCTAGTAAGAATGTGTTTGAATTCTACTTATTTCTCTTATCAAGGTAATATCTATGAGCAGATTCAAGGTGTTTCTATGGGTTATCCTTTTTCTCCTGTTATTGTAAACATTTACATAGATCATTTTGAAATGAAAGCCATGAACTCTTTCCCTTTTACCCCGAATGAATGGAAAAGGTATGTCGATCATACTTTTGCTAAATGGCGCCATGGGATAGATAGGCTACATGATTTCCTTTCCCACCTTAATATTTTATCCCAACATATAAAATTCACTACTAAGATGGAAAAAGATGGTAAACTTCCCTTTCTAGATTTTTTTTCTCACCAAGAAAGAAGATGAGGGATTGGGATACCAGGTGTATAGAAAGGACACACACATAGACAAATATCTTCATGCAATTCTCAGCATCACCTGACCCAAAAGGTTGGAATCATTAAGATGCCTTATACAAGAGAAAGAGTAATCTAAGATGCATACCAACTCAAGAATGAATTATATAAACTTGGAATGGTTTTCAAGAATGGTTACCATAACAAACAAATGAATGAAGCAATGAATAAAAGCAATCACCACAAAAAATATTTCAAGATTCCCATGATTACTCTTCCTTATATTAAGGGAACCACTGATAATCTCGCTAATATTTTAAAGAAAAGAGGCATCAATGTTGCATTCCCCCCCCCCCCCCCCCCCCCCCCCCCCCCCCCCNAAAAGTTTATATTGGAGAAACGGTGCGTTCTTTGAAAACATGATTGAAGGAAAATTTGGCTAACATTGTCCATGGATGAACAAACAAATCTACATTAGCAAAGCATTCACACAGTACTTCTCATCATATTTGCATTGAAAAATATTCTCTTATTGCTAGGGAAGACAAATATAACAAGAGAAAGATAAGAGAGGCTGTGGAAATAGAAAAAAAAGGAATAATAATTTAAATAAGGATGATGGTTTAAAGTTAAGTAATACATGGAAACACTTGATTAATAAAATTAAAATGAATGGAAAGGATAAGTCATTAATTGCTTTACCTTCCCTCGACTATCTATTTATGGTCTAGAAGGCCCCTTTATCCTTCAATGCTTTCTCTCGTTCTGAGTATCAGCACTGATGATGGACTTAATTATGGTGTAGTCCAAAACATTGGTTTCAAAAATAATACACAGCGTCCCCTCTTCACAAATTGTTTACCTATGATAATGAACTCTTTAATTTCAAAAATATTGGATCCTGAACCTTCTTGAGCTACTTCATCTTTCAAAGGTGATAGTGTATGCCTCCTTCCATCCTTTTCTAGAGAATAAGTGTTTTTCCTTCCATCATGAAATTTTTTTATCATATTTCCATGGAATCCCTAAAAGTATATTCCATACATCCATAGGAATTATATCACATAATACCACATCTTTATAAGTACCGATTTGAAACTCCATATTGCACTGCTCATTCACCAAGACCTGATGGATTTTCTGCAACTAGGACACTTTATAAGGAGTGGGATGTTTCATCCTCTTCAATCCCAAGTTCTCTAGAATATCTGTGGACACTAGATTATCTGTACTACCACTATTAATTACCATATTACAACACTTCCCTTGTGACTTGCACTTAGTCCTGAATAGACTTTTCCTCTCTGCTGGTTCATGCACGTTCTACTATGTTTTCACTAAAAATCTTTTCGTCATAAGATATTGTACTTCCTTAGGATGATTATTCATATATTATTCTTCATTGGAATCCTCATGATCCTCAACAATATTTTCATTCCTCTGAGATATACGTTTATTCTTTAGGCACTCCCATGCCACGTGTCCAGTTTATCCGCACATATAGCATTTCACTTATCTATTTCTTCCTTTTCCTTTAACATTAAACCCGCCTCCCCTGAATCCTTCTCTTTGGGGTGTTTGGCTACTAGAACCTTATGCCTCATCCTTAAAGGTATGAAACTTACCTCCTCTGGTTGTACTTCTTCCTTGATTCTTCTGGTTCTTTCTTCTTAGTAGATTTTCTTCTACCCTCGAGGCTTCCTGATAAGCATCTTCAACAATATTTAAATTCAACAAGTTGATATCATCTTGTATCTCATATCTCAATCCATTTATATATCTGGCCACTCTTTCTATGTCTGCTTGTGTCTTTCCATCTCTAAAACTCACCTTAAAGAATTCTTCTTTCTATTCTTTAACAGTCATACCCTTTTGTCTAATATTTTGTAGCTGTATAATGAGAGTCAAATGATAATCCTTAGGCATAAATTGACTTTTAATTCAATATTACATTTTATCCCAAGTTTTGATTTTGGACTTACATCTTCTTTCCCTATGGATCTGAAGTTCATCCCACCAAATATTTGCATGTCCCTTCAATCTAGTCGTTACATATTTCATCTTCTTTTTATCCTCAATTTCTTCAAAATCAAAGTACTTTTCTAGAGAATCGATCTAGTCCATGAGTTATTCAAAATTCAGATTACGTTCATACATGGGAACTTCAACTTTAGGCCTTTTACTAGCTTTCACCATCATCCTCAATACTTTTACTTCGTCAACAATCTCCTCTTTCTCTTCTTCAGAGGATTCCCATTCATTGCCAGTGTCTGTACTCTCTAAATGTCTTCTCTCCATAGTGTCCATCCTAGCTTGGAGCTGTCTTAATTCCCTTTGTGTGTCTGTCTTCGCATCTTGTCTTCCTCAACCACCTCCTATTAGAACTCCACATGCTCATCCTTGCCTTGGTGGCATCCTTCTATAGTCTCTAATATTTAGCTATGATACCAAAATTGATTCCAAGTAAGAGCTAACTGGCCTTGTTGATCCAAATCAGTAGAAAAATCGCTCATTAAAATCCTTTTCCGCAAGCTCAATTTCACAATTTAGATTTATGCAAATCCACCTTTCCGCAATAGTCTTTCTGTAACTATGAGGCCACAATGCTCTTTCCACAATTGCGGATTATGGATTGTGGGTCAGCTTATTGAATTTTCCATGAACTGCTTCTGCAATTCCTCTCCTCCAACTTTTCTTCCACAAATGAATTTCCGTAGCTTTAACAAGCTTGCACCTTTGCATTGTGGAAACCATATCAACCATTGATCTCTTGCGGCTTATTCCCTATCCATTGATATGAGATCAAGTGCGGAACTTCAATTTAACTTTTCATATGTATTATCTCATGTACCCTTTTCTCCTGCATAATTCATCCACAACCATATATGTATCTAAATTGCAGGTTTTTAGCTCAGACTACTACAGTAAAATTAATCTGTGAAACGATCAATTTCCTTCCTGTTGTATTCACATGATTAACACATCTCTGTCTTCATGAATTCTCTAAAAATTTCTATTAATATTGAATATTGATAGACATAAAGGATTTAAACATGCTTCTGGTTATTGAAAAGAAGACAAAGAATTTACAAATATTCATGCATAGGCTATTACTTTGCTCTTCATATCACTAACAATCAACCACTTCCACACACATACTCTCATACACACCTACTCATACACTCATATCTCTCATTATTACATTCGACACTTTAATATAGAACTCTATCAAACTTTTGTATCCGAATAGGCAGGATCTAAACTCCTAAGAAAGTAAATATACAACTAACCTATCCTCGAGGAATATTTTGTGATATTTGAGGACAAGAGTGGCAACTTGCCATATTACATCCAAACTAATCCTATATATAAAATACATTACACGTAATCAAGAAGTAATCATATCCTTCTATAAAGTATTACATGGAAGCAGAAAAATAACATTTCCTACTCAATCAGAAAACAAAGGACTTTGACTCCATGCTCCTGCATCAAAATCATACAAATTTAATGGATGCAATTTGAGAATATAATCACCAGAACGTATGATGTAAATGAGCAAGAAAAAAATGGCTCCTAAAAATATACATGTCAAAGAAGAATAGAATCATTCTTATGAATTTCTCATGAGGTATAAGGAAGAATTACAATTACTAAAAAGGTTGTTGAGAGAACCTGAATCAAAAGAAGGAATCAAAGGAAAATAGGAGAATTGTTCACTAGTGGCTGACAAGGGAGAAGTGTTAACAACATCCAAGGAAACATAGGTAAATTTTAATTTCCTAACTGATTATGAGGTTGCATAAAGTAATGAGGAACATGAATCTATATAATAAAGGAGATTGAGAATGAATTATCTGCCAAAGAGGATTTTAAAATTTAGGGACAACATGACGATGTTGGGAAGGAGATTGTCTTGGAATACAATAAAGAGGATGAAGATGCAAGGTGTAATAAATAGCATGAAGAAGACATAGTTACAGGTAAGGATCATGAGAATGAAAGTCACTTTCTCATAGATCAATTTCAGAAAAGACAGTTGAATGTATTGAATACTTATCAAGAAGTGTATGAAGCTAAGAGAATAAGAAATCTCACACAACACAATATTAATGAGATATAGGATGAAATTGAAATAGAGAATTATAAAGAAGACAATAGTGAAGTTATTGTATAGAAGTAGTGGATAAGGAACCTCCATACCTTAAGTATATTTTAGAAGATTCATGTTGAAAGTAAGCAGAGAAGACAACTCATGCAACAAAACATTGTTGAGTTGGTGAAAGAATAGTGGAATGAAAGTTTTGATACACTTATGGAAGAGAAATTATAGTCACAATGGAACAAAATTTTCTAATAGAGAGATGATATGGATAGTGAATTTGATGAGACATGGAAACTTAGGAAGAAACATTCCAAGATAATGTACAACAACAACAAGAAGACACTCAATTGTTTGTGAAAGTAAAAAATTTAAACCTAGAAATACCACTTCCAACACATATAGAGAGAATGTTATCCTTTTTCTAACCCACCTTAGAGGTTGACATATCAACAACTAGAGGAAAGAAGTGAAAACCATTCATTCTTTAATTTGTTAATATGTCATATGCTAGACTAGAGATTATTAGTGTTTATTTCAAATTCATAGCAATAGAATATGCATAATCACTGATAGAAATACAATCACAAGATAGACACAATATTTATCCTGGGAAACCGTCAAGGGGAAGAAAACCCAGCAAAAATTCCTTTGTATAAGATGTATAATATATAACCCCAAAAACAGGTCATCTCCTCCTTGTTGTTCAATCTCTCTCTCTCTCTCTCTCTCTCTCTCTCTCTCTCTCTCTCTCTCTCTCTCTCCTATGCGATACACAAGTCAGTTTATGTGTGTTCAAATAAGAAACACAACACTTCTATTTATACACATTGAGCCAACTGACTTTTACCCTGAACAAGTTAGCCCCACTAAACTGTATGGGTCGACTTCAACTAGGAATACTCAAAACAATATTTTCTATTATTCATTGGGTACTAATGACCCTAATTACAATGTAGGTGTTACCTCATGAATCTATGATGACCAATTACAATTGTGACACCCTCACAAAGGAATAATAACATCTCCCTTGGGTTACATTAGTAAAATACATTTAGAATATCCTATGAAGTTACAATATTCAACACTCCCCCTTAACGAGAAGGTTATTCGACTAAAAACATCATCATAGAATATAGGAGAAAAGAGAGACAATATCTTTAACAGTATGGAGGTAATACATATAAACTTGATCCCCCTTTGTTCATGGAGGGTTCATGTCTTTGACCTGATATTTGGAGGAGAGTCCATATCTTTGACTTGTTCCTCCTTTTTTGAGTGAGTTCCATATATTCATCATTTACAGTACCATCATTGTTCCTCCTTGCGAGGAATTTTTTTTGTACTACACCAAGATTGTCATGGAAATATTCAAACTTTACTTGAGACAGAGGCTTGGTCGGTACATCAAAAACTTGCTCATCAATACTCACATACTGGAGCTTTATATCTCCCTTTTGTACCATATACCTTATATAAAAATATCATATTTCTATGTGCTTCGATTTTTCATGGAACAATGGATTCTCTATCATCTTTATGGAACTTCAGTTGTCACAAAGAATCACTGTGGTGTCCAACTCCATCAACCAAAGAAAGTTGCAATGTACTCTGCTTCAGCTATACTGAGAGAAACATTGGACTTTTTCTTACTAAATCATGATATCATGGTGGATCCCAGACAATAACGTCCACCTGAGGTTCTCTTCCTGTCTGCGGCACTTCCTTCCCAATCAAAATCTATATATCCATATAATATGTAGTCATGATCTCTCTCATAGTAAAGTCCCAAATCTATCATACCTTTTAGATACCTCATCACATGCTTTGCAACTATCAGGTGAACCCATCTAGGTTTAACTAGATACTGACTCAAGGTATTCATAAAAAATCATATATCTGGGCTTGTGTTCATTACATACATTAATGACCTAATAATCTATTTGTACTAATTCATGTCCACTAATTCTAATGTATCATCAGACAACATCTTCAGGTTGGTGTTCATGTGTGTGGCCATGTATTTAGAATCCAATATATTAAATATTTTCAATATTTTTACTGCTTCCTTTCCCTCATTCAAAAATCTTCAATCTAGGATCTGCCACACTTCCAGCCCTAGGAAATAATACATTAATCCAAGATCCTTTACCTTCAATTCTTCAGCTAGATTGTTCTTGCAATCTGTGATTTGTTTCTCATTTATAGTCATAAATATATTATCCACATACAATAATAGTATAACTGGTTCATCATCCATAATATTCATATAAAGGTTAGGATCATCTTTACTCTTGGTAAAGCCCATGCTTGTAAATAATCTATATATTCTACCATACCAAGCTCTAGGATCTTTCTTCAGTCCATACATATCCTTTTTCAACTTGCATACATGATTCACTCTGTCTTCGAATTCAAATCCTTATTGATGTTCAATGTAAACCTCTTCCTCAATCACACCATTAAGGAAGGCTATCTTTACATCCATCTGGTGTAAGTCCCACTTCATCATAGAAGAAAGTGCCATGATAGTTTTGATGGAATTGTACCTTTCTACTAGAGAAAATTTCTCTTCATAATCAATCCCCTCTTTCTGAGAGAATCCTCTAGCCACAAATATTCCTTGTACTTTTCAGTACTTCCATCAACAACATGTTTTATCTTGTAGATCCATTTTGAAGATACCACACTTTTGTTTTCCGGTTTGGGTACTATATCCCAAAATCATTCTTCATTATTGAATGATATTCTTCCATCATTGCTTCAACCCATTCTTTCTTCTGCACAACTTCCTCATAGCTGGTGGGTTCTTGATATACAAAGTCACACATCAAAGATACATAATTGGAGTATGGATTTGATATTTTGTTCATCCTTATGAAGCCGTCTTGAGCTCCATATCATTCTTCTTCTTGTATGATTTCTCTTGCCCAATCATGTTTTATCTTTCGAGAGATATCCATAGTAGGGGTTTCCTGAGGTTATAGCATGTCATGATATTCAGATGCTACTATTTTAGGAGAGAGTTAAAATTCTACCATTCTGGGAGATACATCCTCTTCATGTACTTCTTCAAGTTGAAACCTTCTCGATTTATTAAGATTTGTCTCTTCATCAAATGTTACATCCCTACTAATCTTGATATGATGGAATGCTAAAATGTATATCCAGAAGGATTTGGAGACTTCACCATATCCAACAAATATTTTTTTCTTTCCAGAAGGATCCAACTTGGTTCTCTTCTATTTCGGAATATGTACATATACTGGAAAACTAAATACCTTGAGATGGCTCACTTTAGGTTTCTTTCCCGTTTACATCTCTTTAGGATTCTTGAATCCAATAGAACTATAAGATATTTTGTTATGCACATATATAGTTGTTCTTGCTACTTCAGGTCATAGGTGCATGGGGAGTTCTTGGTCATGAATCATAGTTTTCATTGCTTCCATAATAGTTCTATTCTTACTTTCCACAACACCATTCTGTTGGGGATTATAGGGAGTGGTTAGTTCCCTCTTAATTCCTTCCTCCTTACCAAATGCTTCAAATTACTTTGAAGTGTATTCTCCACCATTATCTATTCTCAGTGTCTTGATTCTCTTTTTTGAAATGTTCTCCATCAAGGCTTTGAATTCCTTGAATTCCCTAATGCTTCACTCTTATTCTTCAAGAATTATACCCAAGTATTTATTGAATAGTCATCAATAAACGTGACATAATATTCATATCCACTTAAGGATATGGAGGGAATAAAACCACATACATCATAATGAATTAGTTCTAATGTACCTTTAGTCTTTGTTTCCGTTTTCAGAAACGGATTTGTAACACCCCGGTTTTGACCCTATTTGCATTAAATGTATATGATGTAGATATTGTAATCAATCATGGTGTGGAGCTAAAGGAAAAAACCCCACCATTGATTTAGCATTTATGTTTCGATGATTAAAATCGATGCGGATGGTATTTTGTGCTAGCCGACACATTACGGTTTTGGACATCATGTAAATATGCAATTTAATTAAAAACTCATAACCAACTATGTCAATGCAACACATAATGAGATGGGTTCATGATTTCCTAAAGATAAGGGGGGGAATGTTTAACCTTGAGACATTTGGGAAAACCCATATGTCAAAGGAAAACCCATCAAAATTGTCAACTACCCATTTCTTGTTTTTTTCCCAAATCATTTATTTTTGCCATAATTTGGTTGAGGTAGTTATTGCATGGGAATGGGAAGAGTATGGGAAAATATTTGAATTGGGAAGAGCACCCATTTTTGAAAAACGTGTTTTAACCTCATGGGAAAGAAAGCACCCAAAAAATGTATGCCATTCCCTCAGGCATTCACTTGTTTCATCGTCTCTCATGTTTTGGGGAGCTATGGAAATTTTTTGGTCATCCATCCTTCATTCTCGAGGAGCTCTCACGTAGATTAACTTTCTTGTGTGTTTATCCTTCATGTTTTCAGTTTTTTCCTCATTGTGCATGCTTAAGAAATATGTTTTGGTGCTATGGAGTGAATGACCCGCAAAGAACTTCATATCTTCCTGTGTGCGCATATGTTGCCTTCGTTTTGAACTTGTTTGGAGGGGGAATTGGGTCTGAACTAGCTTGATAAACCTAGTGTGAGAAGGAACCTCATAGACAAATATAGGGGGTTGGTTTTCTTCTTTTCACACCCTGAATAACATTGGAAAGGGAAGGTATAGCCCAAGGGATTGGGTAGCAGAGAAGGGGATGCTTCTTAGTGTTGGTTGTTAATATGTTTTATAAGCTAGGCCATATCTAGTGCAGGTGTCCATAGCTCTATAGGTGAGCTCACTTGCCCAGCATTCAGCTTTTCCAACTCCTTTGTAGCCTGATAAACCTAGCAGTGAGATGGATTGGATGTGTACTCTGATAAACCCATTTATTGGCTTGGCTGGTCCCTAATGTGAATGTTGGCTTGATTGTGGGCAGTCTGTGAAACCCAACTGTTAGCTGGCTTGGCTTAATAGCCTGTGAAACCCAGCAGTGAGATGGTTTGGATGTGTAGCCTGTGAAACCCATCTATTTGGCTTGTTTTTCCAGCTTGCATCCTGATAAACCCAACTATGTTGGCTTGGCTGAGTTTCGTTTTATCCTTGGCTATGTGTGAGCCTACTAGTGTTCCTTATTCTTTGTGGGAATCATGCCCAGCTTAGGGGTGGTAGTGCTACTGAGAGATTGATGAGCGCATTGACCTATGGTTGGGTGGAATGTTGCAGCAACATAGATGGTTGCAGGACAAGATATTTTCAAGATAAGTATCTCTGTGTTAATCTCAGCATTTGTAATCGCTTGATGAAATATGATGAACATGTTTAATGTGTTGAATTGATGAATTCTTCCGTTGTATAATTGCAATTGCATGCATCTGTGTATGTTTCTTTCAATGCATTTTTAAATTATGTTAAGGGACTTATATTTCCTGGATCAGTGATGGCCTGAATGGCCCAATCTGTCCAAGACTTCGATTAGTAGGTCAAATTTCCAGACAGAAATATCCTTCCGCAATGGTCTATTCCATAGGAGGGATGCGGGATGTGGGAATCATCTTTCAACCAATTATGTTCCCCTCAGATCTCTTTCTGCAATTCTCCTTTTTCCAACTTGCGGGATGTGGGATGCATGATGCATAATTTCCTTTGGTGAATTTTGTTCCCCACAGTTTTCCTTCTACAACTCTCCTTTCCACAACTTGCGGGATGCGGGATGCGGCTTCACAAATCTCTATTTCTGCAACTTTCCTTCCTGTAATGGTCTATTATGCATGCAGGATGCGGGATGTAGGATCACAATTTCCATATTTCCCCGATTCCACAAACTCATGCTTTCCGCACCATTGATTCTTGCGAGTTGATTCTCATCCGTTAATCTGTTCCCAATTGCGGGAAAGATGGTGACCGTCAATTTCTGTCACGATCTTTCTCCAACGTTCAATCTCCTCTGAGATTTTCTTTCGTAGATTATCGAATTGATCACTAACAGGATCAATTTATCTTCTATTGGAAAGTTAGATAATTTATACACATAATTGAATAGAGTGAAGGCAAGGTGAATTCACGCCTCTATCGAGTTCTGCAAAAATTGGAATCTATCAAAATACATAAAGAGTTCAATGAACTTCAAGTTGGATGCTCCTGCATTGATTAGGTAGCAGGAATGGTTGTGCTCTCTCTCTGGAGAACGGGAGGAGACGTGACAATGGGATATCAGAGCATCAATGTCAAAGAGTGTTTTCACAGCCATGCCCAATGTTTCAAAGAAGAACAAAGGTTCTTTAATAAATTTTCAATTCTACATGATCATCGGGGCATGGGTATGTGACAGTGTGGTATCAGAGCTATGGGTTGTAGCATTGGTCCTGGACGGGCTAGAGTGAACAGTTAAAGGAGATAAGAGCACCCTTTGATACCAACATTGTAGTACACTATAGTGTGGTTTTAGAGTTGTGGGTTGCATCGATGGGTCTAAAGGGGCCAAGTTGAATAGTTAATAGAGCTGTTGGTTACGGGATTGGGCCTAGATGGGCTAGGTGACAGTAAGTAAATGGTTTTTAATTTTGAATTTCTATGCAGCTAACAAATGGTGTTTGATAACACATTTTGTATTGTCATAGTGCATAGTGAAAAAGTGGGTTGTTGGCTCACCCATGAGAACCTACGACATGAATGATGCATAGGATCCCTATGAACACAAGGAAGATAGTATGGGGGAAAATGTCTGAGTCGGGAATGCTGAGACAGAGTCTAATGGGAGGAGGTTTCAAGATACTCCCCTAGATTTTGCAGCCACCATGATAATCCTAAGGGTGGAGATGCAAAGTTACATGGTAGATAATGAAAGATTGGTTAAGGATCCGGAGGAGCAGAATTAGCTGAATGAAGCCATGTTGCAAAGTTTAACAGACATTCAGAGGAGGATGAACTCTAGGGACCGAAAAATAAGACTAGAAGGTAGTAAGAGCACTGCTAGAATAAGAAAGAGATCTCCTAGTGGGTCATCGACTGACTCCGAAGAATCCACTAGTGGTTCAAGTTATTCTCCTCACATGATTGAGAGGAAGAGGCGTTACCAGAACCATTCACATGATGAGTTTAAGAAGGCAAGGCCTCCTACCTTCAATGGTGAGATAAAGAACAGTTAAGAAGTTGAAGCTTGGCTTCTTGGGATGAGAAAATATCTCCAAGTCCAAGACTACTCTAGAAATATGAAGGCTAGGGTAACCATCTTCAATTTGACTGGACGAGCATCCATATGGTGGGAGCACTTCAGGCAAGTGAAGAATATTAATGAAAGGAAGATTCTATGGAAACAGTTCTAGAATTATTTCAAGTAGAAGTACCTCTCTGACAGGTACTATGATGATAAGATCAAAGTGTTCCATGAGATGATATTGGGACAATAGACCATGGAAGAGTATTCAAATAAGTTCTTGGAACTATTGAGGTATGTCAGGTACATGAAATATGAGAAATTTAAAATACATTGTTTCCTGAGTGGATTTCCTCAGTCCTACAAAGACAGACTTGAGTTTTATGAACCTAGGACTCTAGAAGAAACGAAAAGGAAAGCTAAGTATTGCTATGATAAAAAAAAGACAAACTTGATTATCATAAGACATGGAAGGAAAAGAAGAATGAGAAGTTTGACCAAAGGAAGAAAGGTTTCAAACCTTCCAACTTCAGGAATCAACAAAAGCAGCCATCCTAAGTTGAGAAGCAGCCAGCCAGAGTGGTGGGAGAAAATCCTAGAGAACCACTCCAATGTTGGAAATGTGGAGGACCCCACATGTTCCAGAGTTGTCCACTTTAGAATGAGAATGTAAGGACAGCTTACAACATTCAAGAGGCAGAAACAGTGGGTCAAGTAGTAAGGGATATCCCTAGGATTTATGCAGCACTGGAGGACCACCAGGAGGATCACCAGTCAAGTATGGTTGAAGTTGCAGGTAAGATTGTTCAGCAATCTATTTCTATTTTGATTGATCTTGGTTCTACTCACAGTTACATTACTCCTAGAGTAGTGGATATTTGTGCTTTTAAGAAAGTAAAGCATAGCAAATCATGGTTAGTTTAGCTAGCCACTGGAACTAAGAGAAAGGTTAGTGAAGTGGTAGAGAAATGTCCCTTGGTGATGAATGGATTGGTCACTTGTGTAGATATGAATGTTCTACCACTTGGTTCCTATTATTTTCTCATTGGAATGGATTGGTTAGAATCTCACAAGGTAAAGCTTGACTATTATAATAAGAATTTTGAATGCATGGATGATGAAACCCAATAGTTGTAAGAGGCATTCCAAAGGTGATTTCTGTGAGGCAAATTTTAGCAATGCAGTTGAAGAAGCTTTGTAGGAATGGTTTCCAGTTGTAAGCAGCTCATATTGAGGAGGAAATAGATAATGAGAATCCGAGGTTGGAGGACATTCATGTGCTGTAGGAATCTAGGGATGTTTTTCCTGATGAGATTCCAGGGATTCCTCCAAAGAGGGACAATGATTTCATAATTGATCTTGTGCCAGAAGCAAAATCAGTGTCCAAGACACCTTACAAAATGAGTATGCCAAAAATTCTAGAGCTGAAGATGCAGTTGCAATATTTGTTGGAGAAGAAGTATATCAGGCCGAGTGTGTCTCCTTGGGGAGCACCAGTTCTGTTTGTGAATAATAAAGATGGTACACTCAGATTGTGTATTGATTACAAACAACTGAACAAGGTTACGGTGAAGAATAAATACCCTTTTCCTAGGATTGATGACCCATTTGATCAAATGAGGGGAGAAAATGTATTTTCCAAGATTGACTTGAGGTTTGGTTACCATCAGGTGAGAATCAAGGATAAATACATTCATAAGACAACCTTCAAAACAAGGTATGGACATTATGAGTTTGTAGTGGTACCATTTGGTCTCACAAATGCACCAGCTACATTTATGTGCCTTATGAATAGTGTCTTCAACAGGTATTTGGACAAGCTTTTTCTTGTTTTCCTTGATGAAATTATTATTTATTCTAAGAATGAGGAAGAGAATGGATAATTTTAGGGGTGAATTTTAGCCCAGTGGGCTATTTTTCCATGTTTTTCTCCCAAAAAAGATTCGCCATTTTGCATTTTTTGAAGCCCTGTTTCGCCCAATTTTGATGGGGTAATATTTTTTCACCCTAAAAATCACCAAATTATTATATAAACGATATAAAATCCTTGGAAATTAAAATATTTTTTGAAAAATATCACCAATCATTTTATAGTTGGCGTTTAAGAATTGGTAATATTCGCCAACACTTATACACTTTTAAATAAGTATGGTTCCTTAAAATCATCCCTGATGAAGAGCATTTGAGATTGACATTACAATTTCTTAGGGAGAATCAGTTGTATGCAAAGTTGAGAAAGTGTGACTTCTATAAAGATAGAATTCAATATTTGGGTCACATTATATCATACGAGGGTATATCTGTGGACCCTGGAAAGATTGAAGCATTTATGAATGGGCCTTCTCCAAGAAATGTGATAGATGTAAGATATTTTATGGGACTTGCAGGATACTACAGGATATTCACTGAAGGATTCTCCAAGGTTGTACATGCCATCACTTCTTTGCAAAGGAAGGGGATAAAGTTTGAATGGACATCAAGGTGTGAAGAAAGCTTCTAGCAGCTGAAGAATCTTCTCACAAGTGCACCAGTTTTGAAAATTGCAGACCTAGAGAAATATTTTGTGGTGTGTACTGATGCATGCGGTCAAGGACTTGGAGGAGTACTTATGCAAGACAACCACATGATATGTTATGAGTCAAGAAAGCTAAAGGAGTATGATAAGAACTATGCCCCTCATGATATGGAACTTGCAACCATAGTACATGCTCTCAAGATGTTGAGGCATTACTTGATGGGAATAAGATTTGAGCTAAGGACATACCATTGTGCTTTGAATTATTTGTTTGATCAGCCTAATATAAATGCTAGGAAAGCTAGATGGTTGGAGTTTTTATGTGAGTTTGATTTTGAAATCAAGCACATAAAGGGAAAATAGAATAAGGTAGCTGATGCACTCAGCAGGATGGTGCAGGAAATGCATGTGGAATCCATTAGTATTTTCCAATCGGAGTTGAGGGAGCAGATTGTTAATCATGTTGCTGAAGATGAATTGTGTGTTCAGGTCAAGGACATGTTGCAGCAACAAAGCCTTGAAAATAAGTATGAGGGATATAAATTAGAATAATATGGACTTTTCACTTATAAGAACATAATTTATATTCCAAATGTAGCATATTTCAGGAGAGTTGTTATGGATGAGATCCATCAAGCTCCATATTCTGGTCACCCAAGATATCAGAAAACAATTGCTACAACTAGAAAGCAGTACTTTTGGCCAGGAATGGAAAAGGAGATGGCTGAGTATATTTCAAGGTGCATGAAATGTCAATAGGTGAAGGTTGAACACCAACACCCAACAGGTTTTGTTGCAGCCTTTGTCAATTCCAGAATATAAATGGGAATTTATTTCCATGGATTTTATTACGGGATTGACGATGACTTGGAGACACCATGATTCCATCATGGTTGTGGTGGACAAGTTGACAAAGGAAACACATTTTATAGTGGTTAAGTCTACGCATAAGACTGATGACATTGCAAAGATCTTCATGAAGGATATTCAAATTGCATGGATTTCCTAAGGACATAGTTTCTGACAGAGATGTCAAGTTCACTTCCAATTTTTGGATGGGATTGTTTGCATATTTGGGTACAAAGTTGAATTTCAGCACTAACTACCATCCTCAGACTGATGGGAAGACATAGAGAGTTAACCAAGCGTTGGAAGACATGCTTCACATGTATGTGATGGACAAACCAACCAAGTGGGAAGATTATTTACACTTGGTAGAATTTGCATATAACAACGGACAACAGACATCCTTCAGGGTGAGTCCATATGAAGCTTTGTATGGAAGGAGGTGTAGGACACCAGTGACTTGGGATAATCTAGTGAATAGGGTTGTGCTCGGTCCAAAATTGCTCAAGGAGATGGAGCAAGAGGTTGTAAATATCAGGCAGAATCTAAAAGAATCCCAAGACATATAGGAAATCTATGTAGATAACCATAGGGTGAACAAAGAGTTTAGTGTTGGGGATCATGTTTACCTCAGAGTGAAAGAAAGGAGGAGTTCCTTGAAGCTTGGAGGTTATGCCAAGATGTCACCTAGATACTGTGGGTCGTTTGAAGTGCTTGAAAGAATAGGGATAGTTGCATATAGAATTGCATTTCCTGCTAGCACTAGGGCTCATAATGTTTTTCATGTTTCTTTGCTTAAGAGATATGTACATGATCCTAACCATGTGATAAATTGGGATGTGATTCAGGTGGAACCTAAGGGAGAGTTCCAAATTGAGCCAATACGCATCCTCGAAAAAGGTCACAATGCTCCAGAACCAAGCCGTAGGGAAGGTAAAGGTGCAATGGAAGCACTATGGTCCTGAAGAGGCTACATGGGAGCTGGAGGATGCCATGCGATTGGAACATCCATTTTTGTTCAATTTCGCGGAGCACTGAGGGAGATACTTGTGTAGCATTTTGTTCAATTTGGTAAAGCACTAAGGACAGTGTTGTTGAAGGGGGAGGGGAATGTAATACCCCATTTTCATTAAATGTTTAAGATGTAAATATTGTAATTAATCATGGTGTGGATTTAAAGGAAAAATACCCACCATTGATTTAACGTTTATGTTTCGGCGATTAAAATCGATGCCGATGGTATTTTGTGCTAGTCGGCACATTACAATTTTGGACATCATGTAAATATGCAATTTAATTAAAAACCCACAACTAGCTATGCCAATGCAACAAATAATGAGATGGGGGCATGATTTCCTAAGGATAAGGGGGGAAAAATATTTAACCTTGAGCCATTTGGGAAAATCCATGTGTCAAAGGAAAACCCATCAAAACTATCAACTACCCATTTCTTGTATTTTTCCTAGATCATTTATTTTTGCCAGAATTTGGTTGAGGTAGTTATTGCATGGGAATGGGAAGAGTATAGGAAAAAATTTGAACTGGGCAGAGCACCCATATTTTAAAAACATGTTTTGACCACATGGGTAAGAAAGCACCAAAAAAATGTATGCCATTCCCTTAGGAATTCATGTTTTTCATCTTCCTTCACATTTTGGGGAACTGCTGAACATTTTTGGTCATCCATCCTTCATTATCGGGAAGTTATCATGCAGCTGAACTTTGTTGTGTGTTTATCCTTCACATTTTCATTTATTTCCTCATTGTACATGCCCAGGAAATCCATTTTGGTGCTATGGAGGGAATGACCCATGAAGAAATTTGTATCTTGTTGTGTGCACATATGCTGCCTTGGTTTTGAACTAGTCTGGAGGGTGAATTGGGTTTGAACTAGCTTGATAAACCTAGTGTGAGAAGGAACCCCACAGATAGATCTAGGGGGGTTTTTTTCTTCTTTTCACACCCTGAATAGCATTGGAAAGGGAAGGAATAGCCCGATGGATTGGGTAGCAGAGAAGGAAATGCTTCCTGGTGTTTGTTGTGCATATGTTTTAGAATCCAGGCTAGATCTGGTACAGGTTTCCATAGTTCTATAGGTGAGATCAGTAGCTTAGCAATCAACCTTTCGAACTCCTTTGCATCCTGATAAACCCAGCAGTGAGATGTCTTGGCTGTGTAGTTTGATAAACCCATATGTTGGATTAGCTGGTCCCTAATGTGAATGTTGTCTTGACTGTGGGAAGTATGTGAAACCCAACTGTTAGCTGGCTTGGCTAAATATCCTGTGAAACCCAATAGTGAGATGTCATGGATGAGTAGCCTATGAAACCCATTTGTTTGGCTTGCTTTTCCTTGTAGCCTGATAAACCCAACTGTGTTCACTTGGCTGAGTTTTGTTTTATCCTTGTTTATGTGTGATCCTGCTAGTGTTCCTTCTTCCTTGTGGGAATCATGCCCAGCTCAAGGGTGGCAGTGCTGATAAGAGATTGATGAGCACATTGTCCTATGGTTGGGTGGAACGTTGCATCGACGTAGCTAGTTATGGGACAAGCTCTTTTCAAGATAAGTATCTCTTTGTTAATATCTGCACTTGTAATTTCTTGATGAAATATGATGGACATATTTAATGTGTTGAATTGATGAATTGTTTCGTTGTATAATTGCAATTGTATGCATCTATGTATGTTTCTTTCAATGCATTTTTAAATTATGTTAAGGGACTTAGATTTTCGGGATTGGTGATGGCCTGAATGGCCAAATATGTCTAAGACTTTGATTAACAGGTTGAATTTCTAGACAAAAATATCCTCCCTCAATGCTCTATTCTGTAGGCGGGATGTGGGATGTGGGAAATGTCTTTTTTCCAATTTTGTTCCCCGCAAACGTCTTTCTGCAATTCTCCTTTCCGTAACTTACGGGATGCGGTATGCAGAAATTTCCTTTGGTGAATTTTGTTGCCCGCAGTTTTCCTTCCACAACTCTCCTTACCGCAACTTGCAGGATGTGGGATGCAGCTTCATAGATCTCTATTTCTGCAACTTTCCTTTCCACAATGGTCTATTCCGCATGCGGGATGCAGGATGCGCAATGTGGGATCGCAATTTCCGATTCCACAAATTCAAGCTTTCTGCACCATTAATTCTTATGGGTTTATTCTCAGCCATTGATCTGTTTCCAAATGCAGGACAAATGGCGACTGTCAATTTCTGTCACGATCTTTCTCTGCAGTTCGATATCCTTTGAGATTTTCCTTCATAGATCGTCGAATTGATCATTGACATGATCAATTTCTCTGCTATTGGGAAGTTAGAGAATTTATACATAGACTTGAATAGAGTGAATGTAAGGTGAATTCACACCTCTATTGAGTTCTGCAAAAATCAGAAATCCATCAAAATACATAAAGAGTTTGATGAACTTCAAGTTAGATGCTCTTGCATTGATTAGTTAGCAGAAATGGCCACGCTCCCTCTCTAGCGGATGGGAGGGGATGTGACATTGGGATATCAGAGTATGAATGTCAAAGAGTGTTTTCATAGCCATGCCTTGTGTTTCATAGAATAAGAAAGGTTCTTTAAGAAATTTTCAATTTCGCATGATAATCAAGGCATGGGTACGTGATAGGATTCTTGATGTTCATTCCTCTTGCACATCCTTTGAAACTTCCCTCATGATCAATCTTCATATCTGGTAACCTTGTTACCACCTTTCTCACATAGGGAAATGCTTTTTAGTTGATGTGAGAAATCCTTCTATGCCACAGTTCACTTGAGCTAGTAGTCTCATGGACAGGGGTTGTCTCTAGATGTCCTTTGAGTTTATACAGTGCTCCTTCTTATTCTCCAATTATCACAACATATTCAAGTGTCTTTCCTTTGGACCACATAATTACTTATCCATCTATAAAATATACTGTATATCCTTTCTTATCTAGAGCTAAGATGGAAAGTAAGTTCTTTTGCAAACCTGGTACATACAATACTTCCTTCATCTTCATGGAAGTCCTAGAGCCAAGCTTGTAGCTTTATTCACCAATACCTTTGATGGGATATTGATAGTTATCTCATAATGATACCTTATGGGGAGATTTCTTTTCTTCAAGTCTCAACAGAGTTTGCTTCTTCCCTGTCATGTGATTTGAGGCACCATTATCAATAAGCCATGTATCTTCTCCAGGTGCTACAGAACTAGAGGGTGCATAGAATAATACATATTCATATATATCTTTTGAGGTCTTTCTTATTCGTCCTCATTTTCAGTTAGATGAGCATGACGCATCTTGTTTTTGTTATTCTTCTTTGGTGATAGACACTTTCTGGCTAGGTGTCATATCATGACATTTGTAGCATTGATACTTTGAGTAATCCTTCTTCTTATTTTGAAACTTCTTCTTGGAAGGTTTATTATTACCCTTATTGAAGTTTGATTGTTTCCTTTCTTTAGTATGGATGTCTAGAGCTTGATCATCTTCTCCAAGTAGAGATTCTCTGTTGGCTACTCTAGCTTCTTCTTGAATGCAACATTCCCATACTATGTCAAACTTCATACTTTATTTTGTGGCACATAGAATCTATATGAATGAGTCCCAAGGTCTAGTGATACCATTGAGAGAAATCATAACTAGTTCATCTTTATCAAGGGTGTCTCCAATACCACTTACATGTTCTTTGAAATGGGAAACCCTTGTGAAGTATCTTGAATTGATTATCCTTTTTTCATATTGGTGCCCTTTAGTTGAGCTATCAGATTCATCTTTTTGTTGATTTTCCTCCCGTCATACATTCTGGCAAGAGCATCATATGTCTTCTTTGGTGTCTTCTTAGATGACACTTGAGAGATCAAGTGATCTTTCATAGAATCAACAATGATCCTCATTTCCTTTACTACGTCTTGTTCATGCTTCTCCATGCCTTCAACTTTTGTTGGTTCTAAAAATTTCATCCTTGATGTACTTCTTAAGGCCATTCTCTCCGAGATTGAGACCAATATTGTACTTCCATGTAAGAATTTTCCTATGCCTTCCGGTTTATCCTCAAGCTTAGTGCTTGGTTCCATCCTATCCAGTAGGTCACTAAAAATTGAAATTTATCAAAATGAAAAGGTGACCTTACTAGGATATTCACTTGATTGAGGTGAGTTTATTGGCCCAACTGGTTTCTGGAGATCCCAATTCTTCACCCTTCAAATCCTACTTGTGAGGTTGCGGCTATGCATAATTTCTGGTTCTAGTTTTCTGTAGTTTTCAGGTTCACTGCAAAAATAGGGCTTGGATTTCCCATAGAGTCTAACACCCAAAAAATTTGATCTTGGGCTCAATAGATGCGCTCCACGGAGGTGCAAATTTCTATGCAAGTAGACCTTCCAAACTCAATTTTTTTTTAAACTCTAATTTCTTCCAAAGAGGGAGGAGAGGGAGTTTCACCTTCTGAAAGCTATCCTAGTCAGGCTATCTCTGATACCATGTCAAGATTTCATATGCTAGACTAGATATTATTAGTGTTCATTTCAAATTCATAGCAATAGCATATGCATAATCACTTATGGAAAGACAATCACAAGATAGGCACAACATTTATCTTGAGAAACCCTGAAGGGGAAGAAAACCTAGCAAAAATTCCTGTATATAGGATGTATAAGATATAACCCCAAAAATAGGTATTCTCCTCCTTGTTGTTCTCTCTCTCTCTCTCTCTCTCTCTCTCTCTCTCTCTCTCTCTCTCTCCCCTATGTGCTACACAAGTGAGTGTCTATGTGTTCAAATAATAAAAACATCACTTCTATTTATACACATTGATCCAAGTGACTTTTACCCTAAACAAGTCATCCCCACTAAACTATCTAGGCCGACTTCACCTAGAAAGACTCAAAATAGTATTTTATATTATTCATTAGGGTACTAATTTCCCGACTTACAATGGAGGCTTTACCTCATGAATCTATGATGACTGATTATAATAGTGACATCCCGAATGAGGAATAATAACATCTCCCTTGGGTTACATCAGTAAAATACATTTAGAATATCCTTTGAAGTTACAATATTCAACATAGTTGTGATAAAAAGTATAGTAAAGGACATAAGTGTGGAGAAAATAAATTATTCTACATAAATTGTGACGAGGAAGAACCAAAATAACTTGTGCCATAGTAATTTAACGAAATAGAAGTGATGAATCCCACCATATATTGTCTTGCATTGGTTGGAATTATCAATCCTCAAACTCTCAATATCAAAGGATATATGGAAAATGAAAAAGGTAACAATGTTGATTGATTTTGGTAGTACTCATAATTTCCTTTATTGGAAATTAGCCAAATATCTCAATTTCTTTGTACATCTAACACCAAAATTTCAAGTAATCACTGTGTATGGAGGTACTATAAATTTTTTAAGAAAAATCCACAATATCAATCTTACTATGGGGGGTTATTTATTGAATATTCCAATGATTTATATCCCAACGGGCGGTGCTAATGTTGTATTAGGGGTTAAATGGTTTTAATCATTGGGAATACTGGATTTTAATTTTTAGAATCTTTTCATGAAATTTTCCTTGGAAGAAAAATAATGGTATCACAGGAAACCTGGAAAAGGGATCAACTCTAATGGTATCACAAAATTGTCAAAAAAATGACAATAGGGTGTAATTGCACAATTATGCTCACTAGATGTTCAAACATATAAGGATCCTATTTCCTTAGATATCCAAAGGGTCCCTAACAAGAATTCCAAGGTATTTGAAGATATTCCAAAAAATATTCCACATGTTCGAGATTTGGACCATGCTATTCACATAATTCCTAGAAGTGTTCCTTCTAACATCAAACCTTATAGATACTCCTTTAGCCAGAAGAATGAAATGGAGAACATGATTGAAGAAATGTTAGAAGCTGGAATAAGTAGGCCTATCCAAATTTCTTACTTTGCACCAGTGGTAATGGTACATAAGAAGTATGGATCATATTACAAAGATATTTCTCACCCTATTAATGCAAGTACATTAGTTGTGGAATTCATTGAAATAATGAAAAAGTTACATGTAAACCCGAATATTATTGTAAGTAATATAGATCCAATTTACATTACAAAATGTTGGAGAGGATATTTTCTTGTTTGGGTACCCATTTGGCTCACAACTCATCTTATCATCCTCAATTTGATGGAAAAACTAAGAAAGTGAACAATTGTTTAGAAGGTTATCTTCATTTCTTTTCAACTGATAAACAATATCATTGGGTAAAATGGTTGTCTTTGGTAGAATGGTGGTAGAATACTTATTTCCATACATCATAAAATATGTCTCTATTTATAGCACTTTATGGATACCAACCTACATACATCAAATCTCCCTTAAAAGGAAAATCTAAAGTTCAAGCTATCGCATATCACATAGATCACCAATAATAATTTCTCCAAATACTAAAGGACAACATGGTTATGTAAAAAAAATGATGAAACAACATGCAGATCAACATTGCAATGAAAGGAGTTTTGAAGCATAAATAATCATATGGGAACCTAGACAAATCACTGAAACAAGGGACAAACAACTACAAAATTGAGCTATTAATGAGTACCTCATCAAGTGGAAGAACTTACGATTTGTATGTTCGATATGGGAAGATGAGTCCTTCATACGTAAGCATCCACAACTAACCAATTGTAGAGGACAACACTTGTCTTAAGGGGAGGGGCATGCTAATCCCTAAATTTTGGGGACATTTCCCTCTATAGTGTGGCACATTATATTATTCTTGATGTCCACCTTGGTCTATTACTGGTAATTATCAATAGTATTACTATATTATTTATGTCAGGTTGGGTCCATTAGTTGTAATTGTACCTGTTTATCTTCGATATAGAGGAAGGAGACCTTTACATTCAAATCGTGTATCTTTTCTTATCTTTTGTACTTAGTGCATTGTATAACGATGTTTCTCCCTCAAAGAGTATTACTATTCATCTCTAGTATTCATTATTTTGGTGTGGATTACACTCGTCAGTCTCTTTATGCTCTTTTCATGCTCTTTTGGGGATTTATTGCTTAACAATTAATGTGGTACAAAAGGTGGTTGATATATTCCTATTGATTGGACATGGAATCCCACAATAATAAAGTTTAATTAAGATCCATAGTTATCGAAAAGTTTATAAACCTTCATGAATGCTACCAATTATTACAATGTCAACTATAAAATATTTGGCAAAACATTTCTAAAAATATTTCAATTTCTATATATTTTGTATAGTTTATATACTAATTTGATGATGTTTAGAGTGAAAAAAATTTACACCATCAAAATTGGGCGAAACAGGAATTTAAAAAATGCAAATTGGCAAATCATTTTTTGGAAAAAAATATGGAAAATATCCCATAGGCTAAAATTTTCCTTGTTTTTCATTCTTCCTTAAAATCTACAAGGTCGATCTATTTTTCAATAAATTTTTTCTCCATGGCTTAGTGTGATCATTTTAAGGAAATTGAATCTTAATAACAATTTAACAATATCCAGATGTTGGTTGATTTCTTGCAAGAGAAATAATGTCATCAAACAATGTCCTGGTTGAATGACTTGTGGAACAAAATAAATAGTAGGATAAGTTCCAATAAAAATAATGTTGGACATGATGTAAATATTCCAAGGGTGTCTCTTTGGATTGGACAACTCTTCAAATTGGACATGTGCAAGGGTGTCTCATTATGCTTGGGACTAGTTGCAATGACAATTATGAATGGAAAACTAATGCTTTGTTTGGGTGAGTGATGTTAGTTCAAGTTTAAGATTTTATGCAACTTTAGCTAGGTTAAAAAAACAAATACTAAAACTCATTTGTATATCTCATCATCTTTTAAGGTTGGGTTCACTTTTGAAGGGCATGTTATACACCAACATGATAAGATATGACTTGTTGTAATTATATTTAAAAAAAATACAAGCCAAGTTAAGATATTTAATGTTTTGTGGTCTTCTTAGAAAACTATAATAGCTATTAAAATGTGAATGATAACCACTATAGATCCAAATCCTAGGCTCTATCAAGCGCCGAGATGGATCAAATCTGTGGAGGTGCCAACCTCTTCTTAGGTATCCATTGATTTGATTCAAACCAAAAGACACAGATTTTTATTCAAGGTCCACATATTATATTTTTATTATTAATATTTAATATTATTTATCGCCGACATAATATTTTTTATTATTTTTTATTTTGTTAGGAATGAACATTGCATCATTTCCCCACACATGGTTTTAAAACCATATTCAAAGCCCTCCTACAACCATGGGTTGTTTAGGAGGCCTTGCACATGGTCTTAAAACCATTTGCAAGGCCCTCCTAAACCATGTACAATAAAACCATGGGTTGTTTAGGAGGCCTTGCACATGGTTGCACATGGTTTAAAAACCATGTGCAAAGCCTCCTAAACCATATACAATAAAACCATGGGTTGTTTAGAATGTCTTGCACATGGTTTTAAAACCATGTGCAAGGCCAACATTTTTTTGAGGATAATTCAATTGTGTTTTTTTTCTTGACCCACATACTTTTTAATGGATAATTAAATTTTTACTTTTTTACTGTTTTGTTAGGTAGGAATATTACAACATCTCCCTCATATTAGATTGTTTTATTTTGGCCTATTAGAAAATTTATTTTGTATTAATAAAAATAACATTACGAAAGTGATATTATTTTTTATTTTGTGTTACAAAATCTCTCCCATAATATTCACTATCAGTATTATTTTTTGCCGACATGTTACAAACCTTACATCACGTTACAAGATCTCTCCCATAATATTCATTATCACTATTATTTTTTGGAACATCGACTCCTGATTATTCACTCAAATTAAAACAATCTCATTGTATATTTTTTTGGTTAGATATCATTGCTTTTTTAAAAGACCGTTTCGGGTTCTGAGTTTGTTGTTTTACTTGTTTGGATAATATAAAACTCATTCAGTAACACTCTGGGAAAGGTAAGTGAAATGTAAGAAACTTCGCCAACACTCTACATAGCCTTATCCTTGGATTAAAATACGGAAGTATAAATTTTTGGGTTGAATTGCTACTAATGGTGTGTATGAGATTTTAAGTTAAAAGGATCTTATATATTTATAAGAAGTCGTAAAACAATGACCAGAAATCATACATGTTATCTTTTGGTTGCAATATGAGATTTTAAGTTAAAATGATCTTATATATTTATAAGAAATCATAAAACAATGAACATATATATCATACATGTTATTTTTTGGTTGCAATGACAAGAATGAAAATGACTATAACAATCATGATGATGACAATGATTAAGATGAGGATGTATTGTATTATTTTACTGAGGATTAAGATGTTGATTATGATGGTGATGGTGGTGGTGACCAGGATAATAATCATGATGATGGTGACAACAATGAAGAGGATGAGGATGCATTGCATTGTTTTCATGAGGATTAAGATGTTGATTATGATGATGATGGTGGTGGTGACACCAATAATGATGATAGTAGTGATAAATTCAAGCTACAAATGATAAATAAACAAGGCCCTTGTGACCAAATAGAATGAATATTTGTCCAATACAATCTACTTATGTACACTAACATGGATGACACAATGATGAAAATTAACAATTATTTCTATGATTACCATTCTATAATTCCATCTCTATACCCACCTCTATATGCAATGTTCTTTGAAGTTTCAAACTAATTGTACCTCAAGCTATATACCAAAACATGAGCTCTACTAGTGTAACTAGAGTCTCGTATTTCCATTTGGCATAAAATAGTGTCATATGTAAACATGTACATATTCTTTCCATTCATTAAAGGAACTCAATGACAATGTCGTTAGCACTGCATCATCACAAAGACATTATGCAAGAAAATAATAGTTCTCTGATACCATTTCAAATGTCACAAATTTGATTATTTCATTCATTTCTATGAGATATATAATCTTCCCGTATGTTTTCTCCTATAATATAGGATATCGTAGTCCTCCTGTTATCACTCCAAGAAAATCCTCTAGGTTGTAGCTCGAGGATGCCTAGTAACTTACAATGTTTTTAAGGTTTTCTGATATGGATAAAGTCAGTTGACCTATATAGCCTTTTCACTCTCAAGGCATGCATAAAACTCACTCATTTACAAGACTTTTAGTTACAATTGCTCAGAAGTTGACAAAAAGGTGCAAGGATGAAGAACTCATCAGGTTGGCAGACTTATATACAAAACACATGCATATAAATGGCTAAATCATGATGAGGATGGTAGTTATAAATAAAATTGCATTAACAAACCAATAGGATGACAACTACCAACTATTAATTAATCTGAAAATTACCTAAATACACATTCAGGCATAAGTACAGTAAAGAAAGAGATGATGGCTGAACATATCATAACAAAAGAGCTTATATTCATGAAGAGTAAAATGAGAAGTTGAAAGCATTATAGGCTTATAAATCCCCGAAGTTGAACCTTTATTACAAAATCGATCTTAGGCTTTATAGCCTTTTACAAAATGGACAGATCCTAAAACTTGGATCTGTTTTTTACAAAAATAATCAAAAGTAACTGTTTTTGCAAATTAGGGTTTGAAACCCTACCTAACTACTTGTCTAACTATAATGAAGATTTAGTTCACTGACTGAACATTAAATAACTGAAGTAGTTGTTGATGATCACTACTGTTGATCCACTATCAGTTAACCCACTGATTTCTCCTTAACAATTAGGGTTGATGACTTTATGGCATTGGTTTGTCATAATAAATCTAAATAGACCCTTTCTGATACTTATGTCAGCACCTTTTATCTTTAACTTATGCCCCTGAGCCATCTGCAGTCACCAAAATCCAGTTCTATCTGTCAAAAATTTGCTTTTAAACCTTCGTCTACTTTTGGTGGTTAAGCGACGAGTCTATCAAAACTTTTAACTACCGAAAAGAGGAACTTTCGGTGGCTAATGGACTGCTCCAGCGCCCGCTTAGCCACCGAAATCCCTGTTTCACAAAATTGATTAGGTTTCGCTCAAAAATGCCTTTCCAAGCCTATTTGCTCAGCCTTGTTTTTCTAAGGGCTTCGTGTTTGGAATGTTTGGTGGGCCCTAGCTTATTTCAGGAGGCTGGAGACTGATGGCTATTTTAGATAGGGTTGATGAGGAAAGGTGGCTGCTAGGGTTTGCTTTTGCTTCTTTCAACTGTAGCCTTTGGAGCCTCACCATCCTCAGTAACCTGGTATTGTCCTTCAGGTACCTAGTGTTCAGCCTTTTCAAGAAAATGTATCTCTCTCAAAGTAGGACTTGTGCAATAGCTTGTTGCTCCTAGTCAATGTTTCATTGTTTCTCTTCAGTTCTCTTTCCAAGAATTCCATCTCATAAACCTACCTCAGTAATTGATTGATCCTTTGACTTCTAGGTTTGCTGGAGGAAGCCCTTTCAGTTGGTTCTTCTTGTTCCTATGGTGTGGGTGATGGAAATGCTTCTGTAATGGAACAATTTGCAGAGCTAGGGCTGCATCCTTTGCTTGTTCTTCCTCATAATTTGAATAAGGTAGGTTTAATACATTCTCCTGGTGTGTTTTTTCCCCCTGAACTCTCTCACCGAAATCTAAATTCCTTTTTTCCTTCCTGGTTTTGGAAGAGGAGGGAGGTTGTTCAGTTGCTGCAGCTGGGGAAATGGCCCTCACCCTTCTTCTCCCACTCCTTACAGTGTTGGATTTCTTGGGAGGATATTTTCCTTTCTCCTCTGGATGAAGGCCTGTCTCAAAGCCATTTCAGAACAGGAAATAGGGCCAAGCAATGTTTCTTTTCTTCAACGATTCCTAGACCAATAGATGGATAAGACCATGGTGGCACAACCTCACAGTAATTTTGGATGGATGGGCTTTCACTTGATGGACCATCTTCCCTAGACTCTTGTGTCAATAAAAGGGTAGATTAAGAGGGTTCTTACCTGTGAAGTGGTTCATGATTTTGAAATGATAGATCATTGCTCTATTGTATCTTCCTTCATAGGTCAGATAGACCACAATGGATTTTAGCAACTGCTGCCAGCTCTCTTCCAGCCATGATGATGGCACACTCTTCTTCCATATCATTCCCCTATGCTCAGGCTTGAGATATGACCTGAACTCCACATCTTTGGGTATGGTAGTCTTGAACCACTTCTCTCTAGTGCAAGGGAGTTCAGTCACCTCTGAGATTAGTGCTTCATATATGAGAAATTCCTCCCTTCCTATGACTGCTTTTGAACCATCAAATGACAAGGCAAAAGCTTCAGCCACCTGCTGATGAAAACCCTGTATTTTTTCATAGTATTTGTAGTAGCCTACCTCCTAGAACATTCTGCAAACCTCTAGATGGACCTCTAAATAACTGACATCACCTAGCTCATGTTTAAGAGCTGGTCCACTTTTCTTCATCCTGATGGGTGCAATCTCCTAGGTACCTGCAAAATAGCCCTTAGACTTTGTATATAGTGTGCTTCAACAAGCTACTCCTTAAGAGCTCTTTTTTCTGGTGAGAACAATGCTAAGTTTAAAAATAAAAATTCGATGGAGACCTAAGGCAGTGATGATGAGGATTTTCTGTTATTTTTGGAAGCTGAGGTCACCCAAATGATGACAACAGCTTGATCCCTGAGACATATTTTCCCAGATAACTGTACCCTACCTCAGCCATAGCATTCGGTGGTTTATGTGATGGTCTTTGGGATAGTTGGAGGAAAACTGGAGTTTGGCTATCATATCAGTTTGTGTTATTTAAATAACAACCCTTTTCACTCATTTCTAACACATTCACACGCGTCAGGTCTTTTCGGTGGGTAATCATGCTCTAAAATGATCTTCTGTCTTGTTGACGGGGTTGGATGTGACAGTTCCCAACTATTTCCCTATTTTTTCCTTTTCAGTGGTTTAAGATCCTCCATGATTTTGTCAACTGACCGTTGAAAAGATGGATCTTGGTGGCTAATTAAACATCATCTTTCTTTCCTAAGCCACCGAAATATTTACCCCATCGCCGTGGCGAATTTCCATCTTCAGCAGATAGAGAATTTGTAAAAAACCCTTTTTAACTGCCAAACAAACAACTAAAAAAAACCCATCAACGATCGAAATCTCTAACCACTAACTTCGATCAGAACTTTAAACTTGAACGCTGCCGCAGTGTCGACGATTCAAACCACTAACGTCGCGACAGTTAAGCATCGGCGATCGGAATCTCTAACCACTAAAACATCGGCAATTGGAACCTCAAATCACTAGAATCTTCGTAGTTTTGGCAACATAAAGGGAAAGCCCTTTGAAACGTCGATGTCGTAGAGGACTAAACCTCTGACCGCTATCAAAAAATGTTCTTTTGGTGGTCAACACAAATGCGATAGCTTTTGTCTAAACTACCAAAAGGGTTTTTCCACCCGATATTTATCTTCTAGCTTTCGATGGCTAATGAGATGTTCTGATCCTCACCTAATCCATCGAATGTACCTTTCCTGCTGCTGTTTGCCACTTGCTTTCAGTGATTTAAACCCCTTTTATCTCTCTTTTTAGTCTGACGAAAGCGCCCCTTTTCAGTGGCTAATGAGTTTCTGTAGTCTCTCCTAAGCCATCGAAAGTTTTACTTTGACTCTGCTTGCTTAGACCACTTTTGGTGGTTTGCCTTCGGCCCGTGTTCAACTGTTTACCTGCCAAAACATAGCCTTTCAGTGGCTAATGAGCTATGATAATCCTCTCCTAAGCCACCGAAATCTATAACTTGTGAAATTTTCTTTCAAATAAAAAATAGAGGCTTTCAAACTGTCAATTATATTCATATCCTTCATTGCATGAGTTAAATTCTTCATACTATCAAAATAAATTAGTTTGGGAGATAGCATCTAGCTCCTACTTGGGGATGGGAACCTCCCAGTGAGGTCCCAAGAATCCCAAACCAAAAATTCCTTTCCCTAAAAGCAACTAAAACTTAACACTATCATTTACTATTCCATTGGGCATGGAGTTTATTCTGAAAGAAAAACAACCTACTATCCACTAATTTACAATAATAAGGCCTCACAGCCTCAAATAAAATAGAGTTTCAAGAACCACCCATTCAATGGGCCATCAAATACCTCTTTACCTTCCAGATTCTGCAATTTGAAGGTGTTATTCTTATGTACCTGGGCTATCACAAAAGGGCCAATCCACAAAGAGTCAAATTTTCGATATTTTTATTTGTCCTGTCTGACAGCATCCCACTTGAAGACCCAATCTCTGACTTGGAAGTTGTCTACTTTTGCTCTTTTGTCAAACATGCCCTTTATCCTCTGTTGATGAGCTTCTGATTTTCCTACAAGTTGCTCTTTTATTTGCTATAACTCCACCAAATCCATCATCCTTCTCACCATATCATTTGGTTCATCTTCGTCTTCTTGAAAAAACTTTGCCACTGGAAGGATGAGCTGGATGGGAAAAATGGCCTCAGTTCCATAAACTAGCTTGAATGGAGAAGTCCCTATTGATATTTTGTCTGTTACCCTATCATCCCATAAAGCAAACTTAAGCTTTGAATCCCAGCTTTTCTGATTTGTCTCTAGCAGTTTCCTGATGATTTTGACTAAGCTTTTGTTGGATGACTCAGCTAGGCCATTGCCTTGGGGATAATAGGATGTGGAGTGCACCAGTTGAATACCTATTGATTCACACATTTTAACTAATGCCCCAGCCTTGAAAGCTGGTGCATTATCAATTACTAACCTTACTGGGAATCCAAACCTGCTAAAGATATTCTCATATAAAAATCTCATGATGACTTGATGATTGGAATTCCTGGTGGGTACTGCTTCTATCCATTTGGTAAAGTAGTCAGTGGCTACTAAGATCCATTTATGTTGTCCACTGGAATATGGATTTATTTCACCTATGAAATATAGACCCCATTGCTGGAAAGGCCCATTCACCACAATAGGCCTACGGGGCAAGGACTTGAGCTGTTGCTTCCCTATAAATCTTTGGCATTGGTCACAGGCCCTTACAAAAGTGCATACATCAGCAAAGAGGATTGGCCAATAGTATCCTGCTCTTAAGATCTTGTGGGCTGTGTTTTTCCAGTAGTGGTGGCTCCCACATGTGCTGGAATGAAAATGATGCATGACCTGCTCTGCTTCCTCTTTATCTAGACACCTTAGCAAAATTCCATACTGATCTCTCCAGTACAGTAGTTTGTCAATTATGCAAAACATAACATATTTCAACTTAAGAGCTCATGCTTGGTTGGGAGTGAGATCGGGAGAAACTTCTAATTTTTGTAAAAATTGAATGATACTTGAGTACCACTCACATGAAGATATGTTTTCAACTACCGATGGAATGTCATTCTGATCTTGATTTACTTCTGTTTTCGCTGCTACCACAGTTTGCACCTTTGATGATTTGACACATCTGAAATTTATTCCCATCAATTCACAGTTTTCTTTGGCCATGATTTTGGCCAGACCTAGTTGCTTTACCAGCTTGGTGGGTTTCACCTTTATATCAAACTCAATGAGTTTGGCAATCCACTTATCTCTCTTCCCATTAATGTCAGCCTGAGTCAAAACATCCTTCACAGCAGTGGAAGGGACATATGCAATGACCTTTGCATGGAGAATGTAGATTCTGAAAGTCTTCAAAGATTTTATGAGAGCATAAGCTTGCTTCTCAATTGGGTCATACTTCAGCTCGACATCTCTCAAGGTTTTACTGAAGAATGCAATTGGATGATCAAGACCCTCATCATTCTTTTGTGATAGTACAGCTGCCATTGTGTCATAAGATGCAAAAGAGAAAGTGTAAAAACCCTTGGTGTAGTCGGGACTAATCAGGGTTGGGGCCTCCACGATAGCTTTCATAATGTCTCCAAAAGAGTTTCTTGCTTGGTCAGTCCACTTTATTTCTGCATCCTTTTTTAGCATGATTGTTATGTGTTTTACTAGCTCGGAGAAATTAGGAATGAACCTCCTAACAAAGTTTATCTTGTCTAAAAAGGACTGAATGTCTCTTTTTGACCTTGGTGTTAATAGCTTTTGGATTTCTTCCACCCTTACTGGATCGATCTTTACACCTTCAGCTGAGACTATGTGGCCTAGGAGATTTCCTTCATTGAGTGCAAATTGGGACTTCTTGGGGTTCAGTGATATTCCATACCTTCTGCACTTTAGAAATACCTTCCTTAAATTCTGCAAGTGGTCATGATGGATGTGAGAGAAAATGGTTAGGTCATCCAAATATATCAGCACAAATTTATCTTTTAACCCTACAAAAGCTAGGTCCATGGCTCTCTGAAAAGTAGCCCCAACATTCATTAGCCAAATGGCATTTTAGCATACATGAAGGTGCCCCAGGGGGTGGTAAAGGTAGTCTTCTCTTAATCATCCGGGTGCACAGCAACTTGGTTGTATCCAGAAAAGCCATCAAGGAAGGACATAACCCTAGCTCCCGAGACTTTCTGTAGTAGGTGTTCCATCTTGGGCAGTGGATAGTTGTCTTTCTTGGAACACCTGTTCAGGTTTCTAAAATACACACACAACCTGATTTCTTCATTTTTCCTTCTTACCACTACTAGGTTTGCAATCCACTTGAAATACCTAAGGGGGATTATGATCTTGGCTTTGAGGAGCTTGTGGATCTCTTTTTCAATCACTGGTAATAGGAGAGGGATGATGGGTCTCAGCTTCAATTTGAAAGGAATGGTGTCCTTCTCCAAAGGAATCCTATGCTGGATGATGTTTGTGCATATGTTTTTAGGTCACTATACTCCCATGCAAAAACATCAGCAAACTCTTTTATCAAGCTGCAAAATTCAGACCTTTGACCAGCAGTTAGCCTAGTGGATATATTTATTAGTTTTGGATGGCTTTGGCTTCCTATGTTTTGCTCTTGGATAGTAGGATCTACCTTCTTTTTGGCAGGCTTGAAAGGGATGTCATTGTGATCAAACAACTCTTCCAGTGGTACTAGACCTCAAGGTATGTAGTTGCTGGGCAATTGGATGATGTTATGATCAACCACTTTATCTTTTAACTTGATCTATTTGGATTCCTCCATGTTTAGGTTTTCCTGTTCTATGTGTATGCTATAGAATTCATCTACTAACTGAAGGAATTTACTAAACTCATCATCATTCTCAAACACCCTCCAAAATTTTACATTATCTGGCAGAGAGGGTCTGTACTTGACTTGAACATCATAGTTGAGCTTAGGGGGTAAAGGAGGAACAAACAAACTTGCAGAGACAGCTAGGTGATTCAAAGCCCTAGGAATATATGACAGTTCAAAAAACATAAAGGAGTCTCTGAGTTTCCATACCTCATCCCTGTAGGCCTTCAGTATAATATTTTTTGTCTAAAAAGTGTTGTTGACCTGCTGTATGATGAGGTCTGCATCTCCAAAATTATTTATGCAGTACCAGACCTCAGGGTATGTAGTTGCTGGGAAATTGGATGATGTTCTGATCGGCCACTTTATCTTTTAACTTGATCTGTTTGGATTCCTCCATGTTTAGGTTTTCTTAGTCTATGTGTATGCTATAGAATTCATCTACTAACTGAAGGAATTTACTAAGCTCATCATCATTCTCAAACACCCTCCAAAATTTTACATTATATGCCAGAGAGGGTCTGTACTTGACTTGAACATCATAGCTGAGCTTAGGGGGTAAAGGAGGAACAAAAAAACTTGCAGAGATAGCTAGGTGATTCAAAGCCCTAGGAATATATGACAGTTCAAAAAACATAAAGGAGTCTCTGAATTTCCATACCTCATCCCTGTAGGCCTTCAATCTGATATTTTTTGTCTGAAAAGTGTTGTTGACCTGCTGTATGATGAGGTCTGCATCTCCAAAAATATTTATGCACATCATGCCCATCTCCTTGGAAGATTTAACTCCTAGTAGCAAGGCTTCATATTCTGCTATGTTGTTAGTGGTTTTAAAATCAAGCTTATAAGACAGGTGGATATTTTCCTTAGATGGGGAGATCAATACTACACATGCACCTGCTGAGATTTGAGTGCTAGCCCCATCAAAATACATGGTCCATATTGTTGTGGCTACTTCTTCGGGCTGCTGATAGGTGGGATTAGTGAGCTGGACTGATGTCTGATGAGAATCATCTATTTGTAAAATGCAAGACCCAAAATTAGTGTCCACTGCATAGATGGGGTGATTCACTAAGTTGCTCTCCTTTCTTATAATGTATGCCAGCTAATTTTCCCTGTACAACCTCTTAGTCTCTCCTCCAAACATGGGAATGGTGGCATATGTGAGATCCATCTAAAGGGTGCCACCTAGTTTTTTTCTCCATGACCGAGAGAGCAAGAGGCCAAATTTTGGAGTTATATCAACCACTACAATGTCCATCATGATGCTTCTCGAAGGTAGCTGAGTTATGTTCACAATAAGGTGTTTGATGAGGCCCAAGCACTTGACCTTCCTAGAGTCAAAGGAGAATAAATAATGGTAGGGCTTGGTGATGCTGAGGCCAATCTCATCCATCACAGCCTTTGGCATTAAGTTATGGGAGCCTCTTGAATCCAACAGACAATTATGGAGGATTTTATAATGGATATTCAAGGATATGTAGAATGGTGGGCATGAGTCCTTTAGGTCTTCGATCATGGGGCCCAAGGTTACAATAGGCTTGTCATCTTGCAAGTTCACAAAGTCAGTTTCAATGTGCACCTTGGGATAAAGGGAATTCAGAATGGAGGACTTGAATGCATCATTCTTCATTAGCTCAATTAAAGGGAAAGGGATTTTCAATTTTTGAATTTCAAACTCAAGGTTGAAAGAATAATGCAGCCTATCTAGAAACCTTACCTCATGAGCTATAGGTTTGAGTTGGACTTGATCAGGTGTGGATGAAGTTGTTGGTTTCTGCAATGCTTTGGATGTGACAGCCACCTTCTTTGATAAAACAACAACCTTTCTAGCTAGTGCAGTAGGCTGCTTGACAAGTACATCATTCTTCTTGAGAGGAGAAACCAACCTAGACCTCATATTGTAACCTCCCTGACCATCAGACTGATAGACATCCTCTTTAGTGATCTTCTAATCAATCAATGCTTCCTCATATGCTGCCTGTGTCAGAAAAGAACAATCCACCTCATCCTCCATGCAGTGTATATTGTCTTCAGCTTCTCCTTCTTCTTCAATGAATTCTAGCTCTTCTTCTAGTACAACATTTTGAAATGGAGCTATTATCCTCTGATCTTCCCCTTGATTCCTCTCCCTTATGAGAATCTGAACTGGGGGGTTGCCTCTCCTATAAGGAGCAAAATTAGGGTTTCAAGGAGCAAAGTCACTTAGCCCTTTACCCCTCACAGGTAGATGTCCTTGGTCCTTCAATTTAGACATTTCAACAGTCAGGTTATCTAAAATTTTGGTCATTTTGTCAATCTTGTTCTCTGATGCAGAAGCCCCACTAGGGTTTGTTGGCTGCTTCTTCCTATTTATCTTCCCTTTGACCTTTTGAGATGCTAGAATGTTTGACTCTACCTCTAGGGCAACATCCTGCATGAGTGATAAGGATGCAGACCTCCTTTCCCTGAGAAGTAGGAAGAAGCCAGAGTCAAAGGCACTAGAATAATTTATCCTAGCTAAGGTATCAGTGGGCTTAATTTTAGTAGGGATCTTGCTGTACATATTGTTGAATCTCTTGGTAAAGTTGGAGACAGACTCCCCATTTTCTCTTTTTAGGTTGCTCAATTCTGTGATATAGTAGAGGTGGTCTCTCCTTTCTCCCCAATTCTTTAGGAAAATATCATCTAGGGCTTCTATGCCTGCCACTGATCCAGCAGGAAGTTCCTTAAACCACTTCCTAGCCTGGCCATCCAGGATTTGCACAAAAACCCTAGTCCATACATCTTCTTGCTCTATGTTAATATTTTCAGCATAGCTGTAAAATGCCTCTAGATGTTCTTTAGTAATGAAATCCCCTTCCCTTATAAACTTAGGCCTATACTTGAGATAATCCCCAATAGACATGGCTGAGAGGGGATTTGGAAAAATTAGGGTTGCATACCTAGCTACCAGGATCCTTTCCATCTTGGTCAATTGAGGGGCAATCATATTGGAAATGGGTATGGACAGGGCTGAGGAAGGAAACACTGATGGAGATACTTGCTAAGAAGGTGGTGGTATACTTATCCCAGTGGAGTCACCGGGGATTGGATCTTCACAAGCAATAGTGCTTGAAGATGCCCAAACCCTAGATTTTTCTGAGGTATCTAAAAATTCCTGAGAATTAAGAATTTCAGTAGAAGAAATAATAGCAGAAATATTTCTTGAAATACCTGATGTAGATTTTTTGTGCAGCATTGCTGGTCTGTCTTAGTAAAGCTCTAGCTCTTCTCAAAATTTCTTCTGGATCTGAAACTGGTGTTGCTGGTGGTCCCTTTGGGTTTGCTCTGGTACTTGGTCTTCTTGAAGCCACCTTATATCAATGGAGTCTCCAAATAGATGATTACAACCATAATAGTGTCCAAGCTTTGTCTATCATCAAAGCATGGATCTATGTCATCTCCAAGGGAAGCTGAGCTTCACTCTCCTCTCCTCAGCAACGACGCCAATTTGTTATCACTCCAGGAAGCTACTCTAGGTTGTAGCTCAAGGATGCCTGGTAACTTACAACGTTTTTAGGGTTTTCTAATATGGATCAAGTCAGTTGACCTATATAACCTTTTCACTCTCAAGGCATGCATAAAACTCACTCCTTTACAAGGCTTTTCGTTACAATTGCTCAAAAGTTGAAAATAGGTGCAGGGATGAAGAACTCATCAGGCTGGCAGACTTACATAACACATGCATATAAATGGCTAAATCATGATGAGGATGGAACTTATAAATCAAATTGCATTAACAAACCAATAGGATGACAGCTACCAGCTATTAATCAATATGAAAATGACCTAAATACACATTCAAGCATAAGTACAGTAAAGAAAGAGATGATGGTTGAACATATCATAATAAAAGAGCTTATATTCATGAAGAGTAAAATGAGAAGCTGAAAGCATTATAGGATTATAAATCCCTGAAGTTGAACCTTTATTATAAAATCGATCTTAGGATTTATAGCCTTTTACAAAATGGACAGATCCTAAAACTTGGATCTATTTTTTACAAAAATAATCAAAAGTAACAGTTTTTACAAATTAGGGTTTGAAACCCTACCTAACTACTTGTCCAACTGTAATGAATATTTAGTTCACTGACTGAACATTAAATAACTGAAGTAGTTGCTGATGATAAATGCTGCTAATCCACTGTCAGTTAACCCACTAATTTCAACTTGAAAATGAGGGTTGATGATTTTATGGCGTTGTTTTGTCATAATAGATCTAAACAGACCCTTTCTGATACTTATGTCAGAACCTTTTATCTTTAACTTACACCCCTGAGCCATCTGTAGTCGGAAAAATCCAATTATGTCTGTTAAAAACTCACCGCTTTCGGTGGTTAAGTGGCCAGTCTATCGGAACTTTTAACTGCCGAAAAGAGGAACTTTCGGCGGCTAACGGACTGCTCCAGCACCTGCTTAGCCACCGAAATCCCCTTTTCACAAAATTTATTAGGTTTCGCTCAAAAATTCCTTTCTAGGCCTGTTTGCTCAGCCTTCTTCTTCTGAGGGCTTCGTGTTTGGAGTGTTTGGTGGGCCCTGGCTCGTTTCAGGAGGCTGGAGACTGATGGTTGCTTTAGCTAGGGTTGATAAGGCAAGGTGGCTGCTAGGGTTTGATTTTGCTTCTTTCAATTGCAGCCTTTGGATCCTCACCAACCTAAGTAAGTTGGTATTGTCCTTCAGGTACCTAGTGTTCATCCTTTTCAAGAAAATGTATCTCTCTCTCTGCTCCAAGAAGGACTTGTGTAATAGCTTATTTCTCCTAGTCAATGTTTCATTGTTTCTCTTCAGTTCTCTTTCCAAGACTTCCATCTCATAAAACTACTTTAGTAGCTGATTGATCTTTTGACTTCTAGGTTTGTTGGAGGAAACCCTTTCAACTGGTTCTTCTTGTTCCTGTGGTGTGGGGGATGTCAATGCTTCAGTAAATGGAATAATTTGTAGAGCTAGGTCTGCATCCTCTCCTTGTTCTTCCTCAGAATCTAAATAAGGTAGGTTTAAGACATTCTCCTGGTGTGTTTCTACCCCTGACCTCTCTCATTGAAATCCAAATTCCTTTTTACCTTCTTGGTTTTGGAGGAGGAGGGAGGTTGTTCAGTTGCTGCAGCTAGGGAAATGGCCCTCCTCTTTGTTCTCCCACTCCTTGGAGTGCCGGATTTCTTGGCACGATATTTTCCTTTCTCCTCTGGCTGAAGGCTTGTCTCAAAGCCATTCCAGAACAGGAAATAGGAACAAACAATGTTTCTTTTCTTCAACGATTCTTGGACCAATAGCTGGATAAGACCATGGTGGCACAACCTCCCCGCAATTTTGGATGGCTGGGATTTCACTTGATGGGCCATCTTCCCTAGACTCCTGTGTAAATAAAAGGGAATATTAAGAGGGTTCTTACTTGTGAAGTGGTTCATGAGTTTGAAATGATAGATCATTTCTCTATTGTATCTTCCTTCACATTTCAGATAGACCACAATGGATTTTAGTAGCTGCTTCCAGCTCTCTTCCAGCCATGATGATGGCACACTCTTCTTCCATATCATTCCCCTATGCTCAAGCTTGAGATATGACCTGAACTCCACATCTTTGGGTATGGTGGTCTTGAACCACTTCTCTCTAGTTCAAGGGAGTTCAGTCACCTCTAAGATTAGTGCTTCATCTATGAGAAATTCCTCCCTTCCTATGACTACTTTTGAACCATCAAATGACAAGGAAAAAGCTTCAGCCACTTGCTGATGAAAACCCTTTATTTTTTCACAGTATTTGTAGCAGCCTACCTCTTGGAACATTCTGCAAACCTTTGGATGGACCTCTAAATAATTGACATCACCTAGCTCTTGTCTGAGAGATGTTCCACTTTTCTTCATCCTGATGGGTGTAATCTCCTGGGTACCTGCAAAAAATACCTTAGACTTTGTATACAGTGTGCTTCAGTAAGCTGCTCCTTCAGAGCTCATTTTTCTGGTGAGAACAATGCTAAGTTTGAAAATAAAAATTCGATGGAGTCCTAAGGCACTGATTATGAGGATTTTTTGTTATTTATGGAAGCTGAGGTCACCCAAATGATGACAGCAGCTCAATCCTTGAGACGTCTTTTCCCAGATAACTGTACCCTACCTCAGCCATAACATTCGGTGGTTTATGTGATGGTCTTTGGGACAGGTGGAGGAAAACTGGAGTTTGGTGGTCATATCAGTTTATGCTATTTAATTAATGACCCTTTTAACTCATTTCTCATGCAGTCACACAGCTCCAAGTCTTTTCGGTGGGTAATAATGCTCTAAAATTATCTTCTATCTTGATGATGGGGTTCGATGTGACAGTTCCCAACTATTTCCCTATTTTGGCCTTTTTGGTGGTTTAAGATCCTCTGCGATTTTGTCAACTGGCCACTGAAAAGATGGCTTTTGGCGGCTAATTAAATGTCATCTTTCTTTCCTAAGCTGCTGGAATCTTTACCCCATCGTCATGGTGAATTTCTGTTTTTGACCAATAGCGACTTTGTAAAAAACCCTTTTTAACTGCCGAACAAACAACTAAAAAAAACCTGTCGGCGATTAGAAGCTCTAACCACTAACATTGACTGAAACTTTAAACCTGAACGCTGCCGCAATGACAGCAATTCAAACCACTAACGTCACGACGGTTAAGCATCGACGATCTGAAGCTCTAACCACTAAAATGTCAGCGATTGAAACCTCAAACCACTAGAATCTTCATAGTGTTGGAAACATAAAGGGAAATCCCTCCGAAACGTTGGCATCGTAGAGGACTAAACCTCCGACTGCTGTCAAAAAATGTTCTTTCGGTGGTCAACACAAATGCCATAGCTTTTGACTAAACCATCAAAAGGGTTTTTCCACCCGATATTTATCTTCCAGCTTTTGGTGGCTAATGAGATGTTATGATCCTCACCTAAGCCACCAAATGTTCCTTTCTCGATGCTGCTTTCCACTCGCTTCTGGCGCTTTAAAACCCTTTTATCTCTCTTTCTAGCCTGTCAAAAGTGCCCCTTTTCGATGGCTAATGAGTTTCTGTAGTCTCTCCTAAGCCACCGAAAGTGTTACTTTGACTTTGCTTGCTCAAACTGCTTTCGGTGGTTTGCCTTCGGCCCGCGTTCAACTATTTAGCTGCTGAAACATAGCCTTTCGGTGGCTAATGAGTTGTGATAGTCCTTGCCTAAGCCACCGAAAGTTATAACTTGTGAAATTTTCATCCAAATAAAAAACAGAGGCTTTCAAACTGTCATTGATATTCATATCCTTCATTGCGTGAGTTAAATTCTTCATACTATCAAAATAAATTATTTTGGGCCCGATAACAACTCCCTATTCTTAAATTTTTCTTGAAACTTGCCCATAAATCCTGGACTTGGGAGGCTATCTGTAGAGTCGACCTTTGGAAATATTCATATGTGAGCCACAAGCTACATTTACTCAAACATTTCTTTGAGAATAAAAGTACATTGCTTATCCTTTTCAAAATCATGTTAGTAACCCCAAAATTCTTGAAATTTTGAAATTATAAGCTATATAATTTATACCTTCATGCTTCAAATGAAAAGATAAGAATTAAATATTATGGAATTAAGGAATGAAAATTATTCATGTCCACAGACCTTCCTTGGTCTTGTTGAAATGCATCATTAGCAACTTATCGGTATCAAATAGAGTGGGATGAACAATTTCTTCAATGCTTCTTGAGGAGCACAACTGAGAGTGATAATATGGAACCACCATATGATGAATATTTGCAAAAGGATATTTTTTGTAACATGCTTCCCTGATGCTTGATAAATATGATGGATAAATCATGGAAGAATCACCAGAGATACAGGGTCCCAAATTTTTGAACTTTTCATCATAATGAACCATCTACATATGGAAACTACAGTGTCTGGTGATGTTTCATCTTGAATCATAGTGGAAAAAGGATTGAGCCATTCTTCATCATTATCCTCACAGGGAGAAGGAATAATCATATATCTTTCAAGAGGTTCTTCATAAATCATGTTTTCAATATCCTTGCTTGAGGCAATTGAAAGTTAATTACTATATTTATAACAATTTAAAATGCAATTTAAGTTAAGATTACAATATAAGAATTTAAGATGCAATTTGAGTTGAGATATCTGTGAATGACATGTTTAAGGTTGAGTTCACTTTTTGAAGAACATATTATCTACGATCATGACAAGATTTGACTCGTTCTTTCTATATTTATAACAATTTAAAAAGCAAGCTTAATTAAGATATTTTCTTAGTAGTTTTCTAAGAAAAGTATAAGCGCTATGATAATAGTTAAGTATGGTTTGATATTTGTTTTCTAATCTTCTTAGAAAGGTATAATAGTTAGAGTGTTATGATAATAATTAACTATTGTTTTTAACATTTAGGGTTGCTATAATAAGTAACTATTTATTTTTGGATTTATTCAGATTTAGTGTTTCTATAATAAGTAACTATCTCTTTTTGGATTTATTCAGATTTATTTCTTTCACACAACATTTTAATAACTTTTATCACAAAGGTTTAGCATAATAGTATTTAGCGATACCATAATAATTAACTATTTCTTTTTGGATTTATTCAAATTTGTTTCTTTGTTAGTGGCACAACACTTTAATAACTTTTATCACAAAGGTTTAGCTCAATAGTAAAATAACCTCTATCCTAAAAATGCATAGAAATTTCAATGCATTCATTAATGGAATCTATACTATAATGTTGTGAAGCTACACTAAACTAGAGAGAAGGGGAGTCTATGAAGAAGAAAATAAAAAATTAGAGATGAAATTCTTTTATTTAAAATGAAATTTGTGTTGTCTTTTTTCTATGTCCTTACTTTATTTTCCTTTCCTTAGCTTTTCCATAGAAATTTCAATAAGTTCTTTATTTATCTAATGTTTATTTTACTAGAAACTAGTAATACAAGTTCCCACTATTACATGATTTCAAAAACTACTCATAATGTTTATTTCACTAGAAACTAATGATACAAGTTCCCACTATCACATTATTTCAAAAGCGACTATTACTAGTTTATTTTACCAGAAATTACTAATACATAATCTTGAAGCAATGAAACAATGTAAATTATGTGATCTCGATTTCAAAAAATTCAATGAGGAAATAATAAATAAATGTTGAAAAAATATATACTAGTTTTAAATAACAAAACAATTATGTTAAAAGTCTGCTCAAACAATGTTCATTATGTGATATGGATATCAAAAAATTCAATGAGGAAATGATATAAATAAACGTTGAAAAAATATAACTAGTTTTAAAATATAACTAGTTTTAAAATATAACTTATGTTAAAATTCTGCTCAAACCAGTAGAACAACATTCATTTTATAATTTAAAAAAAATATTGAGATTTTTTAAGGAGTAAATGATAAACACAAATTTAAAAAATATATTGAGATTTTGAAAGACAAACAATTAATTATAAACACAAGCTTTTAGTGGCCTTCTTTTGTTGTAATGCTATTTTATAAATAAAATTATAAATTAATTTTGGAATAATATTTTATAAATAGAATTGTTTTTAAGATAAGATTTTGAAATAGTTATTTTGTAAAATTTAAATTCCATATTTGGAACATAAAATATATAGATTTTTAAGTAATGCTTGGATCGAAATATATTAAGATAGTATTTTAAAAATGAGGGAAAATATAATTATTTCAATTTATATCCTCTATCAATAAGATCTTTTTTTTGGTAAATTTTTTATAATACTAAAACAATTAATATAACCTTTATTAATACAATTCCAAAACCTTAACTACAACTGCCTACCTAATGGCACACATTTATCAAATTTTTTATCAAGGCCTTGTAAATTTATCAAAAAATTGTATTGGTGAAATGCTAAGATTTTATAAACCCACTATTTATGAATAATATTGTATCAAAGCATAAATGTGAGCATACTTAGAGATACTTGTATGGTAATCAATTGTAATGAATATAGACAAATTTGACAAACATTGCTACTAGGCATACTATTATAGCCCAAGTTGGCACTTCTCCATCTGTGATGACACTTGCATGATGATACTTTAAATGTTGACTGTTGCTCACACAAAATAACAATATGGAGAGAAGATATTTCATTTCATGTTTGATGCATTGGCCTTAGTCATTCAGAGATTCCCTAGCTCTTTATTACTGATTTTTGACCTTTGTAACCGAGTATTATGACAAAATCACTCCTAATGAACTAACACCAAGTTATTTTTTATTGAAATCACTCCTTTCCTTTACATTGCAAGCAATTTTCCCTAAAAAAATCCCCAAAAATATATAAAATTTGAAATTTAGGGTAGCTTGGGTGGTTTTGGACCTACCTCATCAATTACAACTTCTCTCATAATTCGACTATTTCTATCTCCATATACTATACAAACAAGGGAGGTAGACAATGAGAATGGATCTTAGATGAAGTACTATTATGCTGGAGGAATCGTCACTCTATTTCCCTTTCCATTTATTCCCTAGTTGCAATCAAACACTTATGCATATGGGTTGTGGTTGGAACTTTGGAGAAGAGAATCAGGAGATCCAGAGTCAAGGTTTCATTACATGCCGAAACAATAATAAGGTTCTTGGAATAAATATTAGGAAAAAATATCAAGGATTCAAGATGTTAGAGCATAATCCACCTTAGTAACATGGTCTTATACCTTAGGCACATTTCATTTCCATTCATGCACTGATTCTATGGTTTAGATTTAGTGAAATTGGTCATTTACTCATAGTTGAGGCGCTCCTGGTTGATCATTCTATAATTTGCATAGTCAAGGCACTCCGCAGCACCCACATTGATTACAATCAACCAGCGTATTCTCCCCATACCCAATTTCAGGTATTTTGTTTGACATGAGGTGCTAGTGCATGTTTTAGGTGGATTTTGGCCTTTGTTGGGAATTTATTATCCTCCTAGAGACACTCCCACTCACCCATGTGCTTAAACATGCCTGTCATAACTCCATTTATGTTCCATAATTCCTGTCCCACGTTCACACATGCATTTGTGACCATTTGGGATGATTAGGAAGCTCATTGGTCCACCTAGGGGGGTTCGAGGGCCAAATCTTGAGATGACACTTGTATGCATCCATATGGCCTCCAAGGCCTCATGATTTTTCCCTATTGTACTATATACCTAATGTAGACATAGTTACATGTTGAACAGTAATAATAATATCTTTTATTGACCTCATGTGTGTATGCATTTTTCACTATTTTAGTTATTTTATGCATATTTTGTAAACAATATCGAAAAGTGAGAGTTTCCTTGGCTCCTAGATCCAGTTGTGAATCAATTCTCACATGGTATAAGAGATCTTTGGAGTTGAAAATAAAATCCATAGTGTTTGAGTTGATGTTAGACAGACTCTCTAGATAGATTTGAGTGTTTTTCATTACAGGTACATTCAACAATTTGTCACCAAGAGCGCAAGAAAAAATGGATCAGACCCATGTTTTGTTGACATCATTCAAATATTTCGAATGGAAGGCTGAAATGGTGACTCATCTGAGGTCGAAAGGCCTGTATAGGATCACTATGGGGACACAGTTCGAACCAAACTCTGTTGTTTAGAAGTTGAAGTTCTTCAACAGGCTTGAGGAAGCATTTGGAATGCTTTGTCTCAACATTTTGAGAGACTTGATCTTCCATGTTATCAACATTTGGAATACCCTAATAAATTTTGACAAATAAATTGAATATTTCAAATTAATTAGTAATTTTAAATTTATAATAAAAAACTTAATAATTAAAATTTTTGAAATAATTCATAGAGAAAAAAAAATTTAAATTTTTTTAAAAAATAAATGTTATAATTGAAACTTAAGCCATCCAAAAAATTTGTAACCTTTACTCAAAAATCCATAACTAGATTTAGTTAGAACCAAATCCTATTATAGTTAGTACTTTAAAATTAAAATTATAATTCAAATTTATATTAATAACAATTTAAACAGAATTATTTAAGAAAAGGTTTAAATAATTTTCATTGGCTAAAAAACATTAAATTATTTCTTATTCATAAGATTTAATTATAAAAATTAAAATCAAAATAAATTTTTATTTTTTTAAACCATCTCCGTTCAAAACCTAGAACCGACATCTTTATTTGAATTCTTCACAAAAATGAGCATTTATACTTTCCGGGCTGCCTTACATTAGCTTAGGCTTCAATTGTCTTCTGATGATGATCCTAGAGTAGGGATCAAAACGTCAAGAGTTTCAACTTTCCAACACAGCTCCCTCTTACAATTTTCTACTGTGTAATGACTACATTTAAACTAAAGAAGTAACTGGTCATACTGATGAAATCACCCCCAACAGTGAATGGAGGTAAGTGAAATTTTTCTCAGTAAAGTTCTTGGTGAAAATATCTGCAATCTGCTCATCTGTGGGGCAGTATTGTAGAACAATTGTCCTATCATGCACCAACTCCTTGATGTAGTCCATGTGGATCTCAACATGTTTCGTCCTCTGCCGCTGAATTGGATCTGTTGAGATCTTGACAGCACTTTGGTTTTCACAAAATATGGATGTGCATAAAGCACTACCAATCTCAAACTCAAACAAAATGCCTTGCACCCAAACTACCTGCAAGCAAGCATTTACTGCTCCCCTATACTCTACCTCTGCTGAAGAAAGTGAAATGGCAGCCTACTTTTTACTAGAATAGAAAATGGGGCCACCACCAAACATAAAAACATACCTAGAAGTGGACTTTCGATCTATGGTATCCCCTACCTAATCAGAATCTGTAAAACCAACCAACTCTATCTCAGAATCTGCAACATAGTGAATGTCGTAGGATCTAGTGCCCCGAATGTACTAGAGGATCGTCATGGCTGCCTTCCAATGGGGATCATGATACTGCTGCATATACATTGATACAACATTCATGGCATAGCAAATTTCAAGCCTTTAATGTGTCAAGTATAACAAGCTTCTGATCAATTCGCAGTAAATAGTGGAGTCCATGGGTGGAGTGGATTTTCCCTCTTCAAGACTGATTCCTAAGAGGAAAGGAAATGGTGCAGCCTTGAAATAATCCATGTTAAACTTAATTAACAGGTATGCAATATATTTTTACTGAGTTACCATTATCCCATCATAGTATTTAGAGATTCCAAGCCCGAGAAACTGTCTCAACGGGCCCAAATTGCTCATTTCAAAAGCATCATGAAGAGCAGTTTTTATAAAGGAACTAAAAGCAAGTGTGATTCTTGTTATCAAAATATCATAAACATATAATACTATTATTATAACATTACTCTCATACTGCTGAAAATATACATTAGGATCATATTTGCATCTCTGCAAGTTCCGCGAGAGCAGAAAGGCATCCATCCTGGCATACCAAGATCTTGGGGCTTGTTTCAACCCATATAAATATTTCAGCAACTTACACACCGAGGAAGGATATGATGTATAGCCTTTAGGTTGCTTCATGTATATCTCCTTTTGCAGGTATCCATGAATAAAATCACTCTTTATATCCATGTGATGCACCTCCCAGTGCTTGGATGTGGCAATGGCCAAAACTAGCCTTATGGAATTCATCTTTGCCACCGGTGCAAAGGTCTCATGATAGTCCACTCCTTGGACTTGGGAGAACCCTTTTGCAACCAGACATGCTTTTTACTTGCAGGTTTTTCCATCTTCAGTAACCTTTTTCCAATATACCCACTTGCATTCAACCAATTTCCTCCCAGGTGGAAGGGAAACTAGCTCCCAAGTTGCATTTTTTCTGGAGAGAGTTGAACTCTTCATCTGTTGTAGCTTGCCATCTAGGATATTTTCAAGCATGGTAGCAGGAATTTGGATCAGAACTAATCATAAAATAACATGTCTCAGACAACAAGGAATCATGACAAGAGAGAGCAATACCTGCTCTTTGAAAATAAGACTGGGTTCTTCTTGGATCAACAGGTTTTCCAATGTTTGTCCCGGCGAAAGAGAGTGTCTTTTTGGCCCAAGTTGGGAGATGAGTGGACACATCAGAATATTATTCTGAACCTAATATATACTTATCATGTGTATCAGACATTATATCTGGTATCAAGTATCATACATCAGACATTAGAGCCTTCAACCCATTTTCACCATCCAAATGATCAGCAGAACAGGAGGGAATTTCAGCAGTTTTTTTCTCGACTAGTTCTACCTCTTGGAGAGGTTCTTCAAAGTGGAAAATTCTCTCAATGAATATCTATTTGGTTCTAATATTCATTTGTTTGAATCCCTTTGATTCATATAGATATCCAATGAACAAATATTCATTACTTTTCGATTGCAAATATCTCCTCTTGTAAAGCGGAATTCGAGCCCATGCAGTGGACCCAAAAACCTTGAAATTTGAAACATTTGGTTTGTGTCCAAAATAGGCTTTGAAAGGAGTATTTCCTTTCATGGAAGAGTAAGGGGCCCTGTTATAAATGTGAGAATCAAAATTCATAGCCTCATCCCATAGGTTTGTAACCAAAGCTTTGGTTTCGAACATGCAGGTAGTCATCTCTTTGAGGGCACGGTTTTTCCTTTCCGCTACCCCATTTTACTGGGGTGTGTAGGGAATAAAGTGTTGGATTTGGATCCCACTATCATAAAATATTTGCAGTAATTCATACTTGATATACTCTCCTCCATTATCATATCTGAGAGACTTTATCTTCCTCCCAGAGGCATTCTCAACAATTGCTTTAAACTTAATGAATCTTTCCAAAACTTCAGATTTTTTCTTTAGGAAGAAAACCCAAGTGTATCTAAAGAGGTAATCAATGAAAGTGATTACATACCATGAACCACTCATGGATGTTGTAGGGAATGGGTCCACTGATCTTAGAATGAATCAGCCCCAAAATACTTTTTGCACAACATTCCTTTCCTCGATCAAACTTGTGCTTGGGGTGTTTGTCGACAATGCAACCTTTGCAAATTCCATTGGAAGTTTTGATGGCTGGGAGGCCTTCAACCATGGAATGCTTATGAATTCATTGAAATTATTTGAAGTTCAAATGACCAAATATTTCATACCAAATCCTACTGGCCTCGTTCCCATGAGCCAGAAGAGCAGGGGGCTTTGCATCCAGTAAAAACTTTGAAAACTCATAGGTCTTGTAGCATGATGGTTTGCTAGAACTATTGCTATGAGTTTACCAGATGTAATCTATGAGATATCAACACCATTTGGGCTGAAAGAAAATATCTTGGGCACTCCAGTGTGTGTCATTAGATATACACTCAACAGATTGGAGTCCAAGGAGGGTACATACAGAACATCAAAAAAGTTGTCATGTTCAAGTTTTACAGTACCTTTTCCTTTCGAAATGATCTGAGAATCATCTCCCATGTGGATGGGAATGATTTTTTCGGAGTCCGGGAATGAGAAGGATTCTTTTCTTGCCACCATATGGTTTGAAGCACTAGATTATATGATGAGATCTCTAGGCTTCAAAAGAGTTGGAATGAGGGCATGTCCTCTTTCTTGCTGGATGTCCTGATCATGATTATCTCTCTTTTGAACACTCTAAAAAAGATTGATATTGTTCCTCTCAAGGAGAAGAGTCATTTCATCAAGATTTTTCTTCATGTAGGCATGTTCAGGGTGAAATCCCTTCCTGCAATAGGAACACTTGACTTTTTCTTTGCCTTGGTTTCCTCTGTTCTTGTGTTTCTTTGAGCCGAAAGGCTCTTCTTGCTACTGGTTCTTCTCCTTTGGCTTCAGAGCATCAAACTTAATCTTTTGATTCTTGTTCTTTCCCTTACCCTTCATATATTTGGGCCCCAAATAAAATAGTGTTTGATCTTTGGAGGATCTGATGATCCCCATCTGCACAAGCTTGTCATGCTCATTTGTAAGGGACTCAATGAAGGCATTGAGAGAAAGAATTTTCCAATTTGGGGTTGTTAGGTTGACGTTAGTAATCCGATCCAAGATTGGAGAGAATGGAGAGCATGAGCTGATCATCCTCTTTCTCCACTTCACACTACCTCAACTGGAGCACTAAGTGCTTGAATTTGGTGAAGAATTCATTGAGAGTTTCGAAATTGCTTGGGGGAGTAGAAATCAGCTCATTCTTTAGATGATAAATCCTCATTTCATCTCTCTTATCAAAGAGATTGAAAATTTTATCCCAAATTTCCTTCAGATTCTTCAAACCAGTGAGATGGAAATGAAGATCTTTGGAAATCGACAGGCACAGAAACCCAAAAGCTTCATCCATCTTGTTCCAGTATCTTTCTTTGTCTACAATGTTGTTTGGCTCTATATTGGTGTCCATTATGACTCTGTGGAGTCCCTTGTCACACAATTCAATCTCCATGTCTCCCTTCCACTAGTGGTAATTGAAAGGAGTAAGAGGAACCACAGAAGAAGCCATTTTTCTGTTGTAGCGAATCCTGTAGAAGTCTTCCAAAAATCCTACAAAAACACAAAAAATCCACCGTAAGGTTGAACAACCTACACTTTTTATGTTTGCATCACACCCATCTTAGTCAATCAAGCTAGCTTGATAAAAAAATCCTTTTCTTAGGATTTATGTGGTAAACCTTCGGCTTCTGGTGTAGTGCTGGAATTTTTGAGCTTTTTGCTCAAAATGCATCACAGATACATCGAGGAGTCTGTTCAAGAAGTATATCCTTGTCTCCTTTTGGCTTTGAAACCATGTGAAAATTGAGTCATAATAATCTTGGAATCAAGGAACAACTCACAAATATTCAGAATTAATTGCACCAGAAGTTTGACATGAAACAAACTACAATTAGGAGTTGTCACTGTAAGAATGTATTCAATAATCAAAAGTAGAGATACAATGTGATACACTTGCATGAATATCAAGAAAATTTGAATCCCAAGGAGGTCATTCGAATTGGTAACATGAGAGTGGATTAGATGTCAGTTAGCCACACTAAACACATTAGTTAACCATTGATCACAACCATAATTGACTCTAACTGATCCCTAATTGAATCAAAGGAAATAATGTCTGAGTCTAACTGAATAGAACTCAAATGCATGTCAATCAGTAGGTGTGGGCACATATCTAACTCAATTCATCTTCGATGAAGTGAACTGAACTCAACTGAGTTAAAAGAAGTTGTTGGAGGTGCCTTAAATCACTCTAGTTAACTCAAATCAGCCCATAATAGAAAATTAGATGAGGAAGGCACCTTTCCAACTCAGCTTAATTGATTGTCAGGTGAAACAACATTTGGTTAACTAATTGGTGCACTTATGACAAGCAGATCACCCCAGAATTGCTTCGTGATTAAAGGAGGAAGCCTAGTTAGCCTCCCTGATTGAAGGAGAAGGCTTAGTTGGACTCCCTGATTGAAGGAGTGTGTTGATGCTAATTTCAGGAGTGTGCTGGCGTGCCGATGTTGAGGTCAGTAATTTAAGTCAAAACTTAGGATAAATGGGTAATTCGTCCAAATTGACCAAATAAATATGTGCGGGATGGATAATGACTCCAACAAAATCAAGATTAAAATTCCACCTATTGTTTCTTTCCCTTTGACTATGGGATATTTTGATGGGGTATCTCAAATGGGAATATGTGGCGCATGGATGTATCTGAGAATCAATCAAGAACATAATTTCAAGTTATGGATGAGCTGAGGAAAGGGTACAAACACTAGAGTTGAGTTGTTATCTTTATGGGATGCCCTACAGTTTTCTTTGCTTAATGATATTATGTCTATTCAAATCTTTGGTGGCTCATAGGTCATTATAAAATAGGAAAAAGGTTTGTCAAAATTGCAGGTTCTAGCTTTGGATCAGTGGTGTTAAAGAACTTCCAATATTATTTCCTCCTTTGTGATTTTTTCTATTTGCTACATCTATAGGGATTTCAACACCATTGCTAATGATATTTCCAAAAGAGTCATTGGTGGTCCTCAAGGGCTCTGTTCTTTGAAGAATATTTGGAAGAGGAGCTTATTTATGAAGGCTCACTTAATCTCTTCAACTATTTTTGTTTTTTGAAATATGGCAATGACGGTATTTTGTAATTTGAATAGTTTTCTATAAGCCTAGTTTTGGGATGTGAGTTTTTTGATCGAATAGTTGTAGATCTTGCAGATCTAGTTATTTTTGTATTGGGTTGGGTAATATAGATGAAACAATGGCTTTTGATACTTTTTGTGGTGATTCTCTTATGGGAATTTGTATCTAGAAGATGTTATTTGAGAATTCATGATTAATGTTTTCTTGGATTCCTAGGAATAACAAGAAACCATTTTTTTTACTGTTGAAGAGATTCTAAACATTTACATAAAAATATAGAAAACCCAACTCAAATTTGTCAGCCAAAATTTTGTATTCTATACCTATGTCCCTTAAGTAGCTTGAAATTGACCTTGAATTCTACCATTTGGATTTCCTTCAAGTTTAAAATGAAATAACACTAATTAGCCTTGTGCACCATTTTGTAACAATGTATTAGTGAAAGTTGAGCATGGATGCATTTTTTGGTTCTATAGATCTCCACATAATGATTCTTACATACATTATTAATCCTTTCTTAAGTCCAGGAATTAAATTTCCATGAGTTTGCTTTGACTTTTGAGAATTTTTGTTTTAACCAAATTAGTCTAGCTCTATGTTGCACTAGCATTGAGGACAGTGGGACGTGGGAGATGCGGGGATGAGTTTCCTGGATGGCTAGAGCGCACGCCCAATTTTTTAGGGAACAACAGGTTGGGGACGACAATATATATATACATTAAAAATATTTGAAATAAAAAGTAGAACTAATCATAAAATTCAAATTACAAAAGGAAATATAAATTCATGTGACTATTGTCCAGTCATCATTATCCATTGTCAAAACAAAATAGTTAAGATTCAAGATACATGCATAAGATATAAAACTGAAATCTTTACATAGTTCTAACTTCTAATTTAACTATTAAACAATAACTTAAAACTTGAACCTTCAAATATTAACAAAAATTTAAAAATTTACAACATTGTATACATGAGTGATGAATCATTTCGAAACTTAAATAACAAATAAATTTATATTTGTAATTTGGCATTTGTAGATACTAAATTATATTTTAATAAAAATATAATAGCATTTGTTGAGACTTATACCCCAAAAAATAAAATTTAAAATTTAAAATATCAAATACCTGTGTTGTGGAGCACGTTGTGGCCAAGAGGGAGAAAGCTCATTCCGAGTGTGATATTGTGTTGAGCCATGAACTCAAACTTTGAGAATGTGTCGAGAGCTTGATATTTGAGAGGGGGGTGTGAGTTGTGGTCTTCAAGATAAGAGGGTGTGCATGGGATTGCAGGAAGGGGAGCCGCAGATAGGGTATTCACACACGGGATTACAAATGGGAGTCGAACTAGCAAGTAGCAGTGAGCATAGTGATGGGTAGAACCTTAGAGTAGAGGGTTATGCAGGTGTTGGAGTGTTGGAATGATGGGTATTCGAGAGGGTTATGCGGGTGTAGTGAGTTGGAGTGAATTTTAGGAATGTAGGATAGAGAAAAGAGAATGGGAGGGGGTTGTGGGTTAGAGGAAAAGGTGGAGCGGTAGGTTATGTTTTCATTTTTTTCTTAGTTTTTTTTTTTTAATTTTAATTGTGTAGTTTGAAGGGCATCCAGAATTTCTCGATTGGTTAAGGGACGTTCTTGAGAAGCCATCGATTTTGACAGGTACATTTAGGGTAAACCTTCGGCTTCTAATGCAGTGCTTGAATTTTTGAGCTTTTTGCTCAAAATACATCATAGATCCATCAAGGAGTCTGTTTAAAAAGAATATCCTTGTCCCGTCGTGGCTCTGATACCATGTGAAAATTGAGTCATAGTAATCTTGGGATCAAGGAACAACTCACAGAGATTCAGAATCAATTGCACAAGAAATTTGACACGAAACACACTACAATTAGGAGTTGCAGCTGTAAGAATGTATTCAATAATCAAAAGTAGAGATAGAATGTGATACACTTGCATGAATAACAAGAAAATTTGAATCCCAAGGAGGTCATTCGAATTGGTAACATGAGAGTGGATTAGCAGTCAGTTAGCCACACTAAACACATCAGTTAACCACTAATTACAACCATAATTGACTCTAACTGAGGCCTAATTGAATCGAAGGCAGTAATGTCTGAGTCTAATTGAATAGAAATCAACTACATGTCAATCAGTAGGTGGGGACTCATATCTAAGTGAAGTCATCTCCAATGAAGTGAACTCAACTGAGTCACCAGAAGTTGTTGGAGGTGCCTTAAATCACTCCAATTAACTCAAATCAGCCCAAAATAGACAAATAGATGAGGAAGGCACCTTTCCAACTCAGCTTAATTGATTATTAGGTGAAACAACATTCAGTTAACTAATTGGTGCACTTATGACAAGCAGATCACCCCAGATTTTCTCCCTGATTGAAGGAGGAAGCCTAGTTAGCCTCCTCGATTGAAGGAGAAGGCTTAGTTGGCCTCCCTGATTGAAGGAGTGTGCTAGTGTGTTGCTGATGTCAGTAATTTGAGTCAAAACTTAGGATAAGTGGGTAATTAGTCCAAATTGACCAAATGAATATGTGTGGGTTGGATAATGACTCCAAGAAAATCAATATTAAAAATTCCACCTATTATTTCCTTCCCTTCGACTGTTGGATATTTTGATGGGGTATCTCAAATGGGAATATATGGTGCATGTATGTATCTTAGAATCAATCAAGAATATAATTTCAAGTTATGGATGAGGTGTGGAAAGGGTACAAACACTAGAGTTGAGTTGTTATCTCTATGGGATACCCTACAGTTTTCTTTGCTTAATGATATAGCGTCTATTCAAATCTTTGGTGACTCATAGGTCATTATAAATTAGGAAAAAGGTTTGTCAAAATTGTAGGTTCTAGCTTTGGATCAATGGTGTTAGAGAACTTCCAATGTTATTTCCTCCTTTGTGATTTTTTCTATTTTCCACATCTATAGGGATTTCAACACCATTGCTAATGATATTTCCAAAAGGGTCATTGGTGGTCCTAAAGGGCGCTATTCTTTGAAGAATATTTGGAAGAAGAGATTATTTATGAAGGCTCACTTAATCTGTTCAACTATTTTTGTTTTTTGAAATATGGCGAGGACGGTATTTTATAATTTGAATAGTTTTCTATAAGCCTAGTTTTGGGATGTGAGTTTTTCGATTCAATAGTTGTAGATCTTCCATATCTGGTTATTTTTGTATTGGGCTGGGTAATATAGATGAAACAATGGATTTTGATACTTTTTGTGGTGATTCTCTTATGGGAATATGTACCTAGAAGATGTTATTTGAGAATGCATGAATAATGTTTCCTTTGATTCCCAGGAATAACAAGAAACCAATTTTTTTACTGTTGAAGAGATTTTAAACATTTACGTAGAAATATAGAAAACCCAACTCAAATTTGTCACCTAAATTTTTCATTCCTATATTCTATACCTATGTACCTTAAGTAGCTTGAAATCAGCCTTGAATTCTACCATTTGGATTTCCTTCAAGTTTAAAATGAAATAATACTAATTAGCCTTGTGCACAATTTTGTAACAATATATTAGTGACAATTGAGCATGGATGCATTTTTTGGTTCTATAGATCTCCACATAATGATTCTTAAATACATTAGTAATCCTTTCCTAAGTCCAGGAATTAAATTTCCATTAGTTTTCTTTGAATTTCAAGAATTTTTGTTTTAACCAAATTAGTATAGCTCTATATTGCACTACCGTTGAGGACAGGGGGACATGGGAGATGCAGGGATGAGTTTCCTGGACGACTAGAGCGCACCCCAAATTTTTTAGGGAAAAACAGGTTGGGGAATATGTGGCGCATGGATGTATCTGAGAATCAATCAAGAACATAATTTCAAGTTATCGATGAGCTGGGGAAAGGGTACAAACACTAGAGTTGAGTTGTTGTCTCTATGGTATTCCCTACAGTTTTCTTTGCTTAATGATATTGTGTCTATTCAAATCTTTGGTGACTCATAGGTCATTATAAAATAGGAAAAAGGTTTGTCAAAATTGCAGGTTCTAGCTTTGGATCAGTGGTGTTAGAGAACTTCCAATATTATTTCCTCCTTTGTGATTTTTTCTATTTGCCACATCTATAGGGATTTCAACACCATTGCTAATGATATTTCCAAAAGGGTCATTGGTGGTCCTGAAGGGCTCTATTCTTTGAAGAATATTTGGAAGAAGAGCTTATTTATGAAGTCTCACTTAATATCTTCAACTATTTTTGTTTTTTAAATATGGCGATGACGGTATTTTGTAATTTGAATAGTTTTCTATAGGCCTGGTTTTGGGATGTGAGTTTTCGATGGAATAGTTGTAGATCTTGCAGATCTGGTTATTTTTTTTATTAGGTTGGGTAATATAGATGAAACAATGGCTTTTGATACTTTTTGTGGTGATTCTCTTATGGGAATTTGTATCTAGAAGATGTTATTTGAAAATTCATGATTAACAGTTTTCTTGGATTCCCAGGAATAACAAGAAACCATTTTTTCACTGTTGAAGAGATTTTAAACATTTACATAAAAATATAGAAAACCCAACTCAAATTTGTCACCCAAAATTTTGTATTCTATACCTATGTCCCTTAAGTAGCTTGAAATTGACCTTGAATTCTACCATTTGGATTTCCTTCAAGTTTAAAATGAAATAATACTAATTATCCTTGTGCACAATTTTGTAACAATATATTAGTGACAATTGAGCATGGATGCATTTTTTGGTTCTATAGATCTCCACATAATGATTCTTACATACATTAATAATCCTTTCCTAAATCCAGGAATTAAGTTTCCATGAGTTTGCTTTGACTTTTGAGAATTTTTTGTTTTAACCAAATTAGTCTAGCTCTATGTTGCACTAGCATCGAGGATAGGGGGACGTGGGAGATGCGGGGATGAGTTTCCTGAATGGATAGAGTGCACCCCCAATTTTTTAGGGAACAACAGATTGGGGATGAGAATATATATATACATCAAAAATATTTGAAATAAAAAGTAGAACTAATCATAAAATTCAAATTACAAAAGGAAATATAAATTCATGTGACTATTGTCCAGTCATCATTGTCCATTGTCAAAACAAAATAGTTAAGATTCAAGATACATGCCTAAGATATAAAACTGAAAACTTTAGATAGTTCTAACTTCTAATTTAACTATTAAACAATAAGTTAAAACTTGAACATTCAAATAGTAACAAAAATTTAAAAATTTACAACATTGTATACATGAGTGATGAATCATTTCAAAATTTAAATGACAAATAAATTTATATTTGGAATTTGGAATTTATAAATACTAAATTATATTTTTATAAAAATATAATAGCATGTGTTGAGACTTCTACCCTAAAAAATAAAATTTAAAATATCAAATATCAAATACCTATGTTGTGGAGCATGTTGTGGCCAAGAGGGGTAAAGCTCATTCTGAGTGTGATATTGTGTTGAGCCATGAACTCAAAATTTGAGCATTTGCTGAGATCTTGATATTTGAGAGGGGGGTGTGAGTTGTGGTCTTCAAGCTAAGACGATGTGCATGGGATTGCAGGAAAGGGAGCCATAGATAGGGGATTCACACATGGGATTACAGATGGGAGTTGAACTAGCAAGTAGAAGTGAGCATAGTGATGGGTAGAACCTTAGAGAAGAGGGTTATGCAGGTGTTGGAGTGTTGGAATGATGGGTAGACCAGAAAGTTATGTGAGTGCAGTGAGTTGGAGTGAATTTTGGGAATGTAGGATATAGAAGAGAGAATGGGAGGGGGTTGTGGGTTAGAGGAAAAGGGGGAGCAGTAGGTTATGTTTTTCATTTTTTTCTTAGTTTTTTTTTTTAATTTTAATTGTGTAGTTTGAAGGGAATCCATAAGTGCTCGATTGGTTAAGGGGCGTTTTTGAAAAGCCATCGATTTTGACGGGTACATTTAGGGTAAACCTTCGGCTTCTGGTGTAGTGCTGAAATTTTTGAGGTTTTTGCTCAAAATGCATCATAGATCGATCAAGGAGTCTGTTCAAGAAGCATATCCTCGTCCCTTCGTGGCTCTGATACCATGTAAAAATTGAGTCACAGTAATCTTGGGATCAAGGAACAACTCACAAATATTCAGAATCAATTGCAGAAGAAATTTGACATGAAACACACTACAATTAGGAGTTGAAACTGTAAGAATGTATTCAATAATCAAAAGTAGAGATAGAATGTGATACACTTTCATGAATAGAAATAAAATTCGAATCCCAAGGAGGTCATTTGAATTGGTAACATCAGAGTGGATTAGCTGTTAGTTAGCCACACTAAACACATCAGTTAACCACTAATCACAACCATAATTGACTCTAACTGAGCCCTAACTAAATCGAAGGCAGTAATGTCTAAGTCTAATTGAATAGAACTCAACTGCATGTCAATCAGTAGGTGGGGACACATATCTAACTCAAATCATCTCTGATGAAGTGAACTGAACTCAACTGAGTCACCAGATGTTGTTGAAGGCGCCTTAGATCACTCCAGTTAACTCAAATAAGCCCAAAATAGAAAAATAGATGAGGAAGGTGCCTTTCCAACTCAGCTTAATTGATTATTAGGTGAAACAACATTCAGTTAACTAATTGGTGCACTTATGACAAGCAGATCACCCCAGATTTGCTCCCTGATTGAAGGAGGAAGCCTAGTTAGCCTCCCTGATTGAAGGAGAAGGCTTAGTTGGCCTCCTTGATTGAAGGAGTGTGCTAGTGTGTTGATGATGTCAGTAATTCGAGTCAAAACTTAGGGTAAGTGGGTAATTAGTCCAAATTGACCAAATAAATATGTGTGGGTTGGATAATGACTCCAAGGAAATCAAGATTGAAAATTTCACCTATTATTTCCTTCCCTTCAACTATTGGATATTTTGATGGGGTATCTCAAATGGGAATATATGGCACATGTATGTATCTGAGAATCAATCAAGAGTATAATTTCAATTTATGGATGAGGTGTGTAAAAGGTACAAACACTAGAGTTGAGTTGTTATCTCTATGGGATACCCTACAGTTTGCTTTGCTTAATGATATAGTGTCCATTCAAATCTTTGGTGACTCATAGGTCATTATAAATTAGGAAAAAGGTTTGTCAAAATTGCAGGTTCTAGCTTTGGATTAGTGGTGTTAGAGAACTTCCAATCTTATTTCATCCTTTGTGATTTTTTCTATTTTCCACATCTATAGGGATTTCAACACCATTGCTAATGATATTTCCGAAAGGGTCGTTGGTGGTCCTAAAGGGCTCTGTTCTTTCAAGAATATTTGAAAAAAGAGCTTATTTATGAAGGCTCACTTAATCTCTTCAACTATTTTTGTTTTTCGAAATATGTTGATGATGGTATTTTGTAATTTGAATAGTTTTCTATAAGCCTAGTTTTGGGATGTGATTTTTTCAATCGAATAGTTGTAGATCTTGCAGATCTTGTTATTTTTGTATTGGGTTGGGTAATATAGATGAAACAATGGCTTTTGATACTTTTTGTGGTGATTCACTTATGGGAATCTGTATCTAGAAGATGTTATTTGAGAATGCATGAATAATGTTTTCTTGGATTCCCAGGAATAACAAGAAACCAATTTTTTTTATTATTGAAGAGATTTTAAACATTTATGTAAAAATATAGAAAACCCAACTCAAATTTGTCACCCAATTTTTTCATTCCTATATTCTATACCTATGTACCTTAAGTAGCTTGAAATTGGCCTTGAATTCTACCATTTGGATTTCCTTCAAGTTTAAAATGAAATAATACTAATTAGCCTTGTGCACAATTTTGTAACAATATATTAGTGACAGTTGAGCATGGATGCTTTTTTTGGTTCTATAGATCTCCACATAGTGATTCTCCCATACATTATTAATCCTTTCCTAAGTCTAGGAATTAAATTTCCATTAGTTTGCTTTGACTTTCGAGAATTTTTTTTTAAATCAAATTAGTCTAGCTCTATATTGCACTAGCATCGAGGACAGGGGAACATGGGAGATGTGGGGATGAGTTTCCTGGATGACTAGAGTGCACCCCCAATTTTTTAGGGAGCAACAGGTTGGGGATGACAATATATATATATATATATATATATATATATACACACACACATTAAAAATATTTGAAATAAAAAGTAGAATTAATCATAAAATTCAAATTACAAAAGGAAATATAAAGTCATGTGGCTATTGTCCAGTCATCATTGTCCATTGTCAAAACAAAATAGTTAAGATTCACAATACATGCCTAAGATATAAAACTGAAAACTTTAGATAGTTCTAACTTCTAATTTAATTATTAAACAATAACTTAAAACTTGAACGTTCAAACAGTAAAAAAAATTTAAAAATTTATGACATTGTATAGATGAGTGATGAATCATTTTGAAATTTAAATAACAAATAAATTTATATTTGTAATTTGGCATTTGAAAATACTAAATTATATTTTTATAAAACTATAATAGCATGTGTTGAGACTTCTACCCCAAAAAATAAAATTTAAGATATCAAATATGAAATACCTGTGTTGTGGAGCATGTTGTGGCCGAGAGGGGGAAAGCTCATTCTAAGTGTGATATTGTGTTGAGCCATGAATTCAAAATTTGAGCATGTGCCGAGAGCTTGATATTTGATAGGGGGGCGTGATTTGTGGTCTTAAAGCTAAGAGGGGTGTGCATGGGATTGCAGTAAGGGGTGCCGCAGATAGGGGATTCACACACGGGACTATGGATGGGAGTCTAACTAGCAAGTAGCAATGAACATAGTGATGGGTAGAACCTTAGAGCAGAGGGTTATGCAGGTGTTGGAGTGTTGGAATGATGGTTATACCAGAGGGTTATGCTAGTGCAGTGAGTTGGATTGAATGTTAGGAATGTAGGATATAGAAGAGAGAATGGGAGGGGGTTGTGGGTTAGAGGAACAGGGGGGGCATTAGGTTATGTTTTTCATTTTTTTCTTAGTTTTTTTTTAAATTTTAATTGTGCAAGTTGAAGGGAATCCAGAAGTGCTCGATTGGTTAAGGGGCGTTCCTGAGAAGCACTCGATTTTGACGGGTACATTTAGGGTATGACTCAAAAGTCTCCAAGTCCCAAACGGAGTCCCCAATGAATTGGGGGTGTTCCGAGAAGTTCCAAAGTCCTCGAAACACGAGACTGCAGGAAACAACGAAAATTTGCATGCATTGACAGCTCATATTATTTCGTTAATAACAATGTTGTTCTCTCAAATTCATGCAAGGGAAATGGATTGAACTGTGACATATCTTCCCACTAGGATGGATTGAACTCTGACATGTTTTCCCACCAAAAGTCACTATGCAAAAGTGATGAGTGGGATAAGGAGGAGTTTCATTGATCATGGATTCATAAATACTTGCAAACATAAACCTAAATATTATCTCTATATATTCCATGAGATGGGCATACCCATGCTCAATTATGAAATGATCATGATTTCCAAAACAATTAAATTTTACATCCATGAAATATGAAAGTGACAAAAGCATGGGCATGAAGAATACATAGTGGATCCATGCCAAAAGGAACATAGCCACCTTCACATACTATGTGAATTGATGTCTTAGTGTACATCAAAGAAATTTCAAGAAGTAGGATCTGCATCCAACGATCTTCAAATGTACTCATAATATAATTGTACATTTATGCACAACTTGGGCGAAAACATCAAGCGACGATGCTATCTTGGCCCAAGTTCTTCAATTGAAACCTTCAAGAGTACGAGGCTTTTTATGTCAATAAATAGTCTGATGTTGAATATAGGAGACATCATCTAATTATTGGTCATTAATGTATACCTTTAATAAACACATGGTCACCTACCAATGATGATAATGGGTTCCAAAGTACTAAGTACAATTGTAGCTAGGGTTTAGACCGCGACTGTTGGGATGCACAGTCGCGGTTTGGACCGCGACTGTCAGCTTGACAGCCGCGGGTAGGACCGTGGCTGTTTTGGCTATTTAGTGTCATTTGGGAAGGGGAAAAAATCAATTTATGGAACATGAGTCTGATGAGGCTTTGTTGTATGATGTAACAGGATGCCGCGCACAGTATGGAGAGAGCGAGAGATGCCGGGGGAGCTGGTAGACATTATCCACGAGGACCGACGCGTGCGGTCGATGCTAGGGATATTCGGCTTATTGAAGTTCGCTGAGATTCCTATGATTCGATCAGCGGGGCTACTGCTGAACTGCTTAGTGGGCTTCTAGGAGCCTGATTTATTGGCGTTCAGAGTACAGGGGGAGAGGGTGGACCTCACCCTTACGGATGTCTACTTTTTGACGGGGTTGCCCTGTCTTGGGAGGGTGGCAGATACCCAGCCGCGGGGGTCTGCAGATCTTGACATCGTGGATATGGCAGTGCGGTTTTGTAGAGATGAGGCGCGGGTGCATCGGAATGCACTCCTGGTTGGCGACTTACGGGAGCCGGTGGTTCGGGCGACGGCCGCATGCATAGTGCGGATTCTGGGCTCGCAGGCACCTGAGAAGGTGTCGGGGGGGCAGATGCAGCTGGTGGAGCGGACATTGGAGGGTACCTATTTTGCATGGGGCCAGATGTTCCTGACCTGCGTTCAACGACAGCTGACCGCGGCGAAGGAAGCTGTCAAGGGGTTCTGCTTTGGGTCATTCTTGTGCGCCTTCTTTATGGAGAGGGTCCCCACACTGCGGCCGCGGGTGCCAGTTAGGGCAGGAGGCGTGAGGGAGCCTCGTATGATTAGATGGGGAGAGATGATGCACCGCCGTGGTGGTGGTGATGTTGGCCGCTATTTCACAGATGAGTTGTACATGCAGTGGCTCCAGCTGCCACTGGCGCTGGAGGATTATCCGTACAGGGACATGGATTATACGGGGGATCCAGATGCACCCCGTCCAGCTGGACAGGCATGGGGGCCAGATGGTATGTATCATTTGAATTGTTTTGTTCAGTTTTATGTTGTGGATGATATATGTATGATACATAGTAACTGACAATTGGTTGATTTGCAGATGTGGGACCGCGGCCACCGCCAGGGCATGTGGCGCGGCGAGGGATAGTGGCAGTTCCGGCTTTGCCCGGGCGAGGTCCAGTGCATCGACGGGATGCGGATGGGGCTCTCGAGTCGGTACGGATGCTTCTGGAGCGGCTACTGACGGGAGTTAGCGATGCGGGGTGGGAGGACCTGCCGTGAGCTATTCGGCGGGAGTGTCGGCAGGCGCCTCGAGATTTCAGAGGTATAGCATTCCGGGTGGCGCTCTTGGCGGAGAGGGCACGAGCCCAGGGACCGAGGCCCAGGCGGGCGGAGGACTCATCTGAGGAGGAGCGGGAGGAGGAGTCAGGGGCGGCTGACACGGAGAGTGATCCGGGATATGACTCCCACTAGGGAGAGCAGGG
>LPNX010780364.1:9021-22899 GCA_001517045.1 Pseudotsuga menziesii
AACATCATCAACATCATCCTCATCATCATCATCACCATCAACATCATGGACATCATGAACATCATCATCATCCTCATCATCATCAACATCATGAACTTCATCCTCATCATCATCATCACCATCAACATCATGAACACCATCATCATCATCCTCATCATTATCATCACCTTCATCATCCTCCTCATCATCATCATCAACATCATGAACATCATGAACATCATCATCATCCTCATCATCATCAACATCATGAACATCATCCTCATCATCATCATCATCATCATCATCATCCTCATCATTATCATCACCTTCATCATCCTCCTCATCATCATCATCAACATCATGAACATCATGAACATCATCATCATCCTCATCATCATCAACATCATGAACATCATCCTCATCATAATCATCACCATCAACATCATGAACATCATCATCATCATCCTCATCATCATCATCACCTTCATCATCCTCATCATCCTCATCATCCTCATCATCAACATCATCAACATCATGAACATCATCATCATCATCAACATCATGAACATCATCATCATCCTCATCCTCATCAACATCATCAACATCATGAACATCATCATCCTCCTCCTCATCATCAACATCATGAACATCATCCTCATCATCATCATCACCATCAACATCATGAACATCATCATCATCATCCTCGTCATCATCATGGCACGATGGCAGGATGAGAAGTTTAGAATATGCAGATATACGTTTCCTCGTGGTACTATACTTTCAGTTGTTGATTTTGCCGAGAACTACACTCTGCAACCTCAATATGAGATCCAAAGTCAGTAGTATCACTCTGAGCAGGTTTCCTTGATGGTGCATATCACATATAGGCATGGCCCGAATAGTAGTGAAGAGCAAAGAGAAATTCTAAAGGAATATCACTTCTACATAAGTGATGATAGGTGCCATGACTTCCACTATGTACGTCATTGCTTCATCATGTTCTATGATCATTTGAAGGGTCACGAACATACAGATGGATCAACACTGGATTTGGTCCGATGGATGTGCCGGTCAGTTAAAAAATGCACGCATATTTCAATGGTTGTGTTCATTGCATAAAAACTACAAAGATCTACATATGTGGAACTATTTTGAGACTGGGCATGGTAAAGGAGAGCATGATGGAGCCGGAGCATGTGTCAAAATAGCCCTATGAAGAGAGGAATTGAAATTATCTACAATATCTACTATTCGAAATGCTCAATCTATAGTCAGGTGGTGCACGTCAGTAATGGGAGAGGAATTAGCTATGCGAGCAGAATCCACAAGAAAGAGACACGTGGAGAGATTTTTTTGGGAGGTGGTAGGCATAGATCGTTCACATGCATGGGAATGCAAGACTGTTCCTGGCACTCGTGGCTTTCATTCAGTTCGAAGTTCTGATAACCCAGTATTTGAAATTTGGACCAAAAAACTCGCTTGTTTTTGCCCGCCTTGCTGTGATGGTGACTGGGATGTGTGTGAATCATTGGATTGCGTTGATGGATGGGATCGCATATCACTTCCACTTGATCAGCGTGCAATTGTTGAGTTAACTCCGTTGGAAGAAGACCAATCGTCTATTTCTATAGATTTTGATCATGTATCAGACCTTGTACAACCTGGTATGATGCATTTCCTTAACATTTTTTTATTAAATTTGCGTAGTCTTGAAACTCACATTAATGGCCTTGTATCACATGAAAAAAATTTGATCATATACCTACAATCATACTATGCAGGACACATATACGCAGTGGTTGCCGCAAAAGATAGTGAATGGGGTGGTGATTACTGGTTGGCACATTGTATAGAGGGAAAGCAAACCCTCATTATGTCCATGATTGATGATGAAAACAACCACTTCCCCACTGGGTCTATGGTTGTTAAAGGTGAATACCTTACACATGACAACAATGCAAGAAAGAAGAGTGGATATGTTTACAGGGATTACAAACCAGGTGCAAATGTGTATCACTTTACCAACTTAATCATTGGTACAAACCTCCAGGTACGAACAATGCCTAGCCGAAATTCATCGAAGGTACGCTACTTCTTACCGGATACAGAGCACGAGAGACTAATGGAGACCATTGTTATAAGAGATGATCCGGAGGGCTTGGTTGTATGATAATAGGTGGGATCTAGCATGATGAGGTATGCATCATAATTTAAATTTCCCCATGTATGTTTCTTATGAATATGTCAATTTTGTGTTCTTGATATGCAAAATTTTCCATAATGTTGTTTGAAACAATCGATGTGTACAAAGCCAAGCCCTTCTTTGTAATTGTTCAAAGTTTTGTTAAGAAATCCCATCATTTAAGTCACTTGCACCGATGAGAAAACAATGCAATATAATTTCCTAAAAAAACAACATGGACCTTAAAAAACTTGAATTTCATGCGGTCATACAAAATATCCATAGATAGGAATTATATATTTTGAAAGCTTCACCTTCATCATCATCCTCATCATCCTCATCATCATCATCCTCATCATCATCCTCACCATCAACATGACCTTCATCATCATCATCCTCATCATCATCATCACCATCAACATCATCCTCACCTTCATCATCATCATCACCTTCACCTTCATCATCATCATCATCATCATCCTCACCTTCATCATCATCATCACCATCAACATCATCACCATCACCATCAACATCATCTTCATCACCTTCATCATCATCATCATCATCATGCTCATCATCATCATCACCTTCATCATCATCATCCTCACCTTCATCATCATAAGAACCCTCAACATCATCACCATCACCATCATCCTCATCATCATCACCATCAACATCATGAACACCATCATCATTCATCATCATCATCCTCATCGTCATCATCACCATCAACATCACGAACATCATCATCATCGTGCTCATCATCATCCTCATCCTCATCACCATCAACATCATCACCATCAACATCATGAACACCATCAACATCATCATCATCATCCTCATCATCAACATCATGAACATCATGAACATCATCATCATCATCCTCACCATCACCATCACCATCAACATCATCAACATCATCCTCATCATCATCCACACCGTCATCATCATCCTTATCATAATCATCACCGTCAACATCATCATCATCATCATCATCACCATCATCTTCATCATCATCACCATCAACATCGTAAACATCATCATCATCATTCTCATCATCCTCATCATCATCCTCATCCTCCTCCTCATCATCATCCTCATCATCATCCTCACCATCAACATCACCTTCATCATCATCATTCATCATCATCATCCTCATCATCATCATCATGCTCATCATCATCATCACCTTCATCATCATCCTCATCATCATCCTCACCATTAACATCACCTTCATCATCATCATTCATCATCATCATCCTCATCATCATCATCACCATCAACATCATCATCACCTTCATCATCATCATCATCATCACCTTCATCATCATCCTCATCATCATCCTCACCATCAACATCACCTTCATCATCATCATTCATCATCATCATCCTCATCACCATCAACATCATCCTCACCTTCATCATCATCACCTTCATCATCATCATCATCATCACCTTCATCATCATCCTCATCATCCTCATCATCATCATCCTCATCATCATCCTCACCATCAACATCACCTTCATCATCATCATTCATCATCATCATCCTCATCACCATCAACATCATCCTCACCTTCATCATCATCATCACCTTCACCTTCATCAACATCATCATCATCATCATGATCATCACCATCATCATCACCATCATCATCACCATCATCATCACCATCATCAACACCATCACCATCAACAATGCCTCAAAGCAAAACTCATAATGTTGCATGGGTATCCATTATTCTATGTATCCCACTATTATGGTCTTATGGCCTTGGAAACGGTCAATGGAGGAGACCTAAACCTCGATCCCTAAAGGAATATTTTATCCATGTAGGGACAAGAAGGTATCCTCCACCAACAACACGTGGCCTCCTTAGATTATCATTGGACCATGAATGATAATGTTTGTACCATTAGGTGGATTTTCAAAATGGATTTTTGAAATATGTACATGTCTTAGGGCCCTGGGAATGTATTTCCAAGGAAGAACACCATGCCTTTATCCCTAAAGAAACCATTGAGCCATCGAGAGCCATGAATAATGCCTTGAAGAAACAAACATGATAGTGTGATGGTATCCATGGAACTGTGTATCCATGTCTTGTATATTGGGGCCTTGGATTATTTTCAACAATAATATTGACTATAATATTGAGTATCCTTGATATTTGACTATAATATTGATGCCATGAGAATGTTGTCAACACTAGGCATGATTGTTGCATATTTGCACATGGGTTAAGCAAGAATCCAACACTAGTTGTGGGTTGTAAGGCACTAGACATGGACGTTATAGATGCCCTATATTACCTCATATGTATTCTATTCAAAATTACTGAAATAGCTGGCCATGCAAACTGCCATGCAAAATTACCCTAAATTATAGTTGAATTTAGGGTTAGGGTTTGCAGGATAGAACGATCACTTACCATTGATAAGCCGGCTGAAATTGCTCCAGAGAGAATACGCATGCAAGATAAATTGCCATATTTCCCATGCCCAAACACACTAGGAGGAGTTGACAGAATTCAAAATTGCCGCTCCATGAGGTTTTTTGCGCACCGGGCCCAAGTCCACTACGTGTCCCTGAACGGTATATGGAGGTGACCTGCAACTCGCCATAAATCGATGCTCGGGCCTCCGATCGACGAACCATCAATTCCATTGGATTCGTGATAGGGGATTTTAGCTAGGGGGGGGCCTCTCCCTCCTGTCCATTTCCCGATGACCTCCGTCTATGGTCGTTTCTGGAGCTAGGGTTTCACTCAGTAGGGGACAATGCAGTCACGCCAACGAGGGCCAAAGCTGGAAAGCCACGGATGGTGGGGATGTGGTTGGCATTGCCATATTTCCCATGCCCAAACACACTAGCAGGAGTTGACAGAATTCAAAATTGTCGCTCCATGAGGTTTTTTGCGCACCGAGCCCAAGTCCACTACGTGTCCCTGAACGGTATATGGAGGTGACCTGCAACTCGCCATAGATCAATGCTCGGGCCTCCGATCGACGAACCGTCGATTCCGTTGGATTCGTGATGTGGGATTTTAGCTAGGGGGGGCCCTCTCCCTTCTGTCCATTGCCCAGTGACCTCCGTCTATGGTCGTTTCTGGAGCTAGGGTTTCGCTCAGTAGGGGACAATGCAGTCATGCCAACGAGGGCCAGAGTTGGAAAGCCATGGATGGTGGGGATGTGGTTGGCATTGCCATATTTCCCATGCCCAAACACACTAGAAGGAGTTGAAAAAATTCAAAATTGCCGCTCCGTGAGGTTTTTTGCGCACCGGGCCCAAGTCCACTAGGTGTCCCTGAACGGTATCTGGAGGTGCCTTACAACTCGCCATAGATCGATGCTCGGGCCTCCGATCGACGAACCATCGATTCCGTTGGATTCGTAACGTGGGATTTTAGCTAGGGGGGGGCCTCTTCCTCCTGTCCATTACCCGGTGACCTCCGTCTACGGTGGTTTCTGAAGCTAGGGTTTCTCATAACTAGAGGCATAACTAGGTGAAAATGGAGTTTTTCTACCAAATGAAAAATTGATATTGGATGAAATTTTGTGTGCTTGTTCCCTTCAAAATAGTACGTCTCCACACCAAAAATCAGAGTAAATGGATGCACCAATATCGAGATAAAAGACAAATGGCTGTAGGTGACAATGGAGTTTTTCTCCCAAATGACAAATCAGTTTTGGCTGAAATGTTGTGTGCCTATTCTCTTCAATATAGTACATCTCTACACCAAAAATCAGAGTAAATGGATGCACTGATATCGAGATAAAAGACAAATGGTTGTAGGTGACAATGGAGTTTTTCTCCCAAATGACAAATCCGTTTTGGCTGAAATTTTGTGTGCCTGTTCCTTTCAATATAGTACATCTCTACACCAAAAATCATTGGACATGGATGCACTGATATCGAGATAAATACAAATTGGTTGTAGGTTACAGTGGTCAATTTCTCCAAATCCATGTAACAGAGTGATGCGAAATTTATAGAGGTTGTTCATCTCAGTACAATTCTTATTCCTAAGAAATTTCATGTGATTTGGATGAGCTATTTTTGAGATATGTCAATTTCAAGTTTTTGACAAATTGATTGCTAAAAAAATAGTCAATCTACATTTTGAGGTTTCATATGCCATTTGGGGTTTTAAAGTCAGCTCTCATATCTATTTTCTATTTTAATTCTTTATATCAGTAGATTGATGGACATAAACCATTGGTAAAAAATGGACAGTTGATTAGCCAACACATGCGATAGGTTATCAATAAAGCCAACTTGATTCCATTCATTGTTTTCATAGGCCTAATTTCAACTTCATGCTCTTGGATATGCAAAGTTCACTTGAAGCATCCATGTCCAATGGACATAAACCATTGGTAAAATATGGACAGTTGAGTAGCCAACACACTTTCATTTTCCAAGGCTTTGAAAAATGAAAGTGCCTTGAATAATCCAAAACAAAAAAGAAAATTTGAAAGGTGCTAGAAAGTTTAATAGAAAGGAATGCTTCAAATATTGGTATGTCCCATTAGTTGATTTAGGGTGTATTTGAACACTTGTCCATAATGAGTACTTGTTGTGAATTTGATATCTCATTCAAATCTAGATGGGCTCTCCTCATAACATATTTTTCTTGTCATTGTAAGGACTACTCCATAAGAAATATATTGTCTCTAGTGCATATGCTACAATAGTCATGGAATTTGAATCAACTCATTTAGAACTTGAAGACAATATTACCCATGGCTACATACCCTAAGTGCATATGCCCAACCTTAACAACATTTCCACTTCTCTTTTGCAACAAGCATACAATCATGCCAACTAGAATTACATATGCACCCTTAAAGACCAAAATTCATAGGTTATGCATGTCACATTGATTCTTACATCCATGTATACACTTTACATCTTATGTCTTTATTTTTTTCATCACTCCAAACATGGAATTTCACAAGTACAATATACACACATGTTATCACAAGCTTAGCTCATTTTCATAACTAGCTTAATGGAAATAAAATTCATGGGTTATGCATACCACACTAAGTTTTATATCCATATACCATTTACATCATGAATCTTTGGTTCATTCATCACTCCTTACATGGATTTTCACATGCATAAGACACACATATATTATCATAATCCTATCACATTCTTAAAACCAACTCCATGCAAATAAAATTTTGCAACCCCAATTCCACTAGGTGTCCCTGAACGGTATATGGAGGTGACCTGCAACTCGCCATAGATCGATGCTCGGGCCTCCAATCGATGAACCGTCGATTCCTTTGGATTCGTGACGTGGGATTTTAGCTAGGGGGGGGGCTCTCCCTCCTGTCCATTGCCCGGTGACCTCCATCTATGGTCGTTTCTGGAGCTAGGGTTTCGCTCAGTAGGGGACAATGCAGTCATGCCAACGAGGGCCAAAGATAGAAAGCCACAGATGGTGGGGATGCAGTAGGCATTGCCATATTTCCCATGCCCAAACACACTAGCAGGAGTTGACAAAATTCAAAATTGCCGCTCCGTGAGGTTTTTTGCGCACCGGGCCCAAGTCCACCAGGTGTCCCTGAACGGTATCTGGAGGTGAACTGGAACTCGCCATAGATTGATGCTCAGGCCTCCGATCGATGAACCGTCGATTCCGTTGGATTCGTGACGTGGGATTTTACCTAGGGGGGGGGCTCCCCCTCCTGTCCATTTCCTGGTGACCTCCTTCTACGGTCATTTCTGGAGCTAGGGTTTCATTTCATGACTAGTTATGCATAAAATTATGTCTTTGAAAGATGCCAACCAACTGGTCTCGAGATTTACAAAATTCTAAACATATTTCTCTAAATTGCTTACAAGCTCTCGAATAAACTGATATATGGTATCAATGAGTTTTATTTTATGATGGAATACATCATTTTTGTACAAAGAAATGGCTAAGTTGTTATCACAAAACACATGAGGTGCTTCATTTTCTTCATGCTAGAGATCTACTAAAATCCTCCTTAGCCATATAGCAAGACACACTAGTGATGTTGCTGCCACATAATGTTCCTTCTTTCTCTCTATGTATTGTTCATGTTAAATCTTCCCCTGCCTCTATTATTTGTTCCACTTCCTTTGATGATAATTGGTTGTGTACGGAATGTTCAAGAGTATATTTTTCCAAATCAATCATTGATTCATGAGACAGTAAGGATCCCATCAACTCTTCTCTTGATAGATGTGATAGTCCTTTGCATTCTTCAATGGCTATACTACAATGACAAGTTTCTTAGGAAGGATTCTTAACCTATTTCATAGCCTTCTAGTTAGTCAAATATTCTCTATGAATTCTTAGCTAGTTGACGAGTTCCATTACCCTTTCCATAAATTGATTTGTTGTCTTATAATCCTTCATTTTCAAATTCTAAAATTCTATTTTAAGAGTCTATAACTGGACATGTACCACTTTATTAGTGCCTTGATAGGCCATTTCCAAAATTTCCCAATTTTCTTATGTTGATTTAGCAATTCTAATTTTTTAGAATATTATGTTGATTTAGCTTTCCCTTTTGTTTGTTTTCAAAACATGCCTCCTTCGACCTATATTCATTATGTTCATTGAGGTCACTAGAGTTTTTTAACAACGAAAATGAAGAATTGGGCATTACCATAGGTCAAAAATTAGGAAACCCTAGATAATGGATATGTTCCTTCTGAGTGGCTTTGTTGGGATATTCTCTCAATTAATTCATCATGTTCATGAGATGAATAGAATTTATCTTTTGTCACGTGTTGGATGTGGAGAAATTATTGGCTTCAAATTGGAAGTGGGAATCAATACTTGAAGCATTTTACACCGTTTTTATATGCCAATATTGAAAGTGTTGAGTTTACGTTGGTGTTTGTACCGCTATCTTAATTCCCTCTGATTTATTATTGATTTTTGGCCACATGAGACCTTGGTCATTTCTTTTTCTTTAAAGCAAACATATCTTGATAATTAATTTTTGGTCACATGAGACTTTGGCCATTTTGGTCATTTCTATGAATCTGACATGTCTTACCGTGATACTTGTTCGACGACCATTTGCTCCTATACTAGTTGGATTGGGTCTATGGGAGGGTTTAGGTTTAGCTACTAGTATGAAATTGATGAAGGGTTCTTGTTCTATCACATGGAACAACTTGATTATGTCGGTGTCATGTTTAGCTTGATTATGTAACTATCATGTTTTGGTGTATTTGTTGTACCAATTGGAGAAGTCCACAGATCGATGCTCAGGCCTCCGATCGACGAACCGTCGATTCCATTGGATTCGTGACATGGGATTTTAGCTAGGGGGGGCTCTCCCTCTTGTCCATTGCCCGGTGACCTCCGTCTACGGTGGTTTCTGAAGCTAGGGTTTCTCTCAGTAGGGACAATGCAATCACGCCAACGAGGGCCAAAGCTGGAAAGCCACGGATGGTGGGGATGTGGTTGGCATTGCCATATTTCCCATGCCCAAACACAGTAGTAGGAGTTGATAGAATTCAAAATTGCCACTCCGTGAGTTTTTTTGTGCACCGGGCCCAAGTCCACCAGGTGTCCCTGAACGGTATCTGGAGGTGACTTGCAACTTGCCATAGATCGATGCTCGGGCCTCTGATCGATGAACCATTGATTCCGTTGGATTCGTGACGTGGGATTTCAGCTAGGGAGGGGCCTCTCCCTCCTTTCCATTTCCCGATGCCCTCCATCTACGGTGGTTTCTGAAGCTAGGGTTTTGCTCAGTAGGGGACAATGCAGTCATGCCAACGAGGGCCAAAGAAGGAAAGCCACGAATGGTGGGGATGCAGTTGGCATTGCCATATTTCCCATGCCCAAACACAGTAGCAGGAGTTGACAAAATTCAAAATTGCCGCTCCGTGAGGTTTTTTGCGCACCAGGCCCAAGTCCACCAGGTGTCCCTAAACGGTATCTGAAGGTGACCTGCAACTCACCATAGATCGATGCTCGGGCCTCCGATCGATGAACAGTCGATTCCATTGGATTCGTGATGTGGGATTTTAGCTAGCGGGGGGCCCCTCCCTCCTGTCCATTGCTCGATGCCCTCCATCTATGGTGGTTTCTAAAGCTAGGGTTTCTCATAACTAGAGGCATAATTCAACTTTTAGGTCCCTCGGGGTTGAGGACAAATTACTTGATGTATTTCTACATATTAGATGGTGTATTTCACCTTTGAGGAGGGATTTGGAGTAAAATTATTTTGTTCAAGGAATTTTCTACATTTTAATAAGAAAGATCTTTGGTTGAGGAGACACCATGTGGAACTTTTGACATGGTCAAACTCTCAAACGAAGAATAAATGTGTGCTTTAATAGGATCTCACGAGTTAGACATATGAGAATTAGCAATGTGGACCTATTCAAGGAATTTTATCCAGTCATAAGGAAATTAATAAGGGAGTGCTCCTCCTTAGGAGGAATCTAGGGATTTCTAAAGAAATAGTATTCTATGGGAGAGTTGTTCGAGGTGAATGATATAAAAGGAGATCGTTCTTATTTGTTCAAGTCATGTTTGGAAGAGGGAATCATCTCATTCATACAACAGCTCAGACTTGGTCAACAAGAGTTTGGATCAATTTGGTTCAGTTTGGATTAGTGGCAACAGTCTTACAAAACCATTATCCTACAGTCTTATACAACCATTATCTGATGGACTTATGCTTCAAATCATGTTGATTCACAAAGTTGGTTCTCAGTCTTTGGATTCTATTGTAGTTCCTTTAATGCTGAGTGATTAGTCATTGGGTGCATGAGGTTTATTGAATAGTGTTGTTGGTTGTTGATGAAATGTAAAGCATGTATTGCACTTAGTTTTATTAAATTACACTTGAGCATTGACTTAACTTGTAATTTAATGAATCCAAACTCACAATTTTTAATTAGATATATCCAATTGGTGTGCAAGTAGTGAGTTCAATGAAACCTTGAAATTTACATTGTATTGCACTTATATTTATTAAATTACACGAGCAAGAACTTTGACTTTAGTGTGTATGTATTGAGATCATTGAAACCTTTAAATATAATAGTTTTTTCTTTTGACATAGTGCATTCATAAGTAATAGATAATCCTCACAAATCAATACAGTAGATTGACACAAGAACATGTGGAAACCAAAGAGCAAATTCAAAGTGAAATGTATCATTCATTTATAACTGAAATGTCAATTGTGTACATGTCTCCAAAAGTACATATATATCCAAAAGTATCAAAATGTACATATATATATCCAAAAGTAACCAGAAGTACATGTCTCTCCACAACTATCCAAGACTATCCAAGCCACATGTACATGTATCCAAAACTATACAAGCCACATGTACATGTAAGTGAAATGTCAATGTACATGTCTCCAAAAGTACATGTATCCAAAACTGTCCAAGCCACATGTACACATGTATCGATATGTACATATCCCATAAGACACATCAAAACTCAAGCTTCCTCTTGTTCTTTCTTGAGGGTGATCCTGTAGGCACAACTATAGGACCAGTGTGCGTCTTTGGATCCTGCAAATTAAATATCAATTGTTAAATTCAATTAACTATGTACTAATACATTAGCTCAATAAAATACCATATCTAAATTAACTCAAAAATTATGAAAATGTTAATGGACATTGCATGAAACAATTGTTCATTAATGGACATCTCACCTCAGTGACAGGCTGTGACAAAGGGGATTGGGTTTCTTGTGTAGCAGATGGAGTTGTTGATTGAACATGAATGATGGTCGCATCCATGGTCGATACAGAGGGGGCAGGACTTGGTGGTGGTGGTGGCTACAATCACCAAATCTTGAAATAGTTAGAAATGTGCATGAATAAAAAATAGGCAACAATAACACACTATTTCTATATCATGTTCAAATACTTGTACCTCTGTGTGACTTGTTTCCATTGTAGATGCAGCATTGACTGCTGCATCAACCATCCCTGCAAGGTTTTCAACAGTGAACTCTGGCTCCTGATGCAGTAAACATGAAAATCAAACATTAACAAAATATTTTATGCACTGGATTTCAAGTTAACCAAGAAATATCATCAAAGGATATACAAATTACCATGGTATCAGTATCTCCATGGTCGCGGACAACCTCACTCTTTCTAGGAGTAGGCCGTCTCACATAGACTTGGCCCTTGTTCACATATGGCCTATAAGGAGATACAACTCCAGGAAGTGGTCCAGGTGTTTCGGTACCAGCCTATAGTCAACAAGAGTTCATGTAGCTAGACATGGATGATTCAACGGACATACACGTATTTAAAAAATGTCATTTTTTAAATGTTTAAAATGTTTACCTCCATCACTGCTTCCCATCGTGTAGGATCTGGCATCTGCCCGGATATGGATCCTACGTCCATAACTGCTTTCCCCCGTGAAGTATCCGGCATCTGCAAGTTTAATAATTGTAAATATTAGACCGTAGATAACATTAGTGAACTATCATGTACAGTATGTGGAAATTAACAATTTAACAAGTATTAAAAAACTAAAATTTTAAAATGTTTACCTTGGTGTGAGATACAGGATCAGTGGAAAGAATGTCCTACCCCTGTGTAGAGTGTGGGACATGATACTCTGGGTGGTCGCTTCCGCCATAAAGCATCAGCTGCAAGTTCACAAAATTAATATATTAGCTCAAACTATACATATGTGTACAAAGAGGAAAATAAATGAAGAATTTATTACAATTAACCATATACATACATCACTCAAAAACCCACTGAAGACAACATCTGACGAAATACCATAGCATGGACGACCACACGATGTGCACTCGTGAGGCTCAAAAGTGGGCTGGGAATGTGCTGATGGTGCTGCACTAGTAGATGGTGCTGCACTAGTAGATGGTGCTGCAGTAGATGGTCTTGCACCAGTGGGTGGTACTGCACTAGAAGATGATCCTGCACCATGAGGACCTTGTGTATGTACCACACCAGGGACAGATGTCCCATCCTCACCCATATGCCGAACCATAATGCTATGGCGAACAACGGCCTGTGCCAAACTCAAAAATGCCTCACGTGTCTGTGGAATCACATGATGTACAGGTGGGACATCTGGCCCAGGCAACTGCCTGCAAGGTTCAGGGATAGGGCGATCAACGTCTCGAAGCCTGGCATTGGGTCGGTTTTGGGGCATCCCCCCATCGATCCCCTGAAACTGCAAATAATCAAAATAGTTTACGTGTTTTCCCAACACGAACTCTGCATAAATCTTCCGAAGGAAGTACAATGGGATTTCCCTGTTGTTGTTTTGTGGCATATCAAAAACCATATACCATCTGTCCATCCAGTTATCAACAAATGGTTGATATGTGCACCACTCGATAGAGATATGTGGCCTGTTTGCATTTGGGATTTCCCTCGTGCGAGGGTCCCTAAACAATGAAAATATATGCTCCTTGGTGATTTTCAACTTTTTTACTGCACTGTAGCTAAGCCCATCAGCGTACTCACATCTTTTTCTTTCTCTATATGAAGTAAGATCATATAGTATGTTGTTTGACAACGTGATGGTCTCAACAATTGCATCCAAAGTGGATGCAAGTGAACGTCGAATTCTGTCACCACGACTAAAAGCAGAACTCAAACCTCTCAAGTGGGCAAGCTCAATCAATATTTCCGCATTCGGGTCCATAGCCGCAACTGCAATAAAAAAATCAATAAGAAAATAATTAGAA
>LPNX010780364.1:23168-51516 GCA_001517045.1 Pseudotsuga menziesii
CAAATTTCAAACTAAATCTAATTAAAAATCAAGCTCAGGTCATAACATTGGTTATATTGATTTTTTCAAAAAATATGGTGAATACACATCTAGTAAAGGTTGTTTTAAATATCTATGGTTGATGACATAGTAGTTCTCCTAGTTGGCACCAAAATCAGTAATATCAAAGGAAATGTTGGCATTTGAATGGAGTACAAAAATAGGGTTGATTCTAGTTGCATGCCTCATAGGGTTATAAGTTATGTAATTGAGAGAACCTAAAATGGATGAAGACTAGATATCAATGAGCTAATGACTCCTCAAAAATTACTAACGATGGAACATAGGGTGGATAAAATATCCATCTTATGTGGTTGTCCATTTCTAATGAGGTTGAGATTAACAAGGGAAACCTGGAAGGTGAAAACAACTAGAATATTATTCAAACTCTTGAAATCCCATGTCAAATGCACCTACTCTAACCCGAACCTAGTATTGATTTGCCATAGTATCCCCAAACATGATCTCTTATCATTTTGATTCCAAAGTGACCCCATCACACTAATGGAGGCTTTAATGATTCCAACCCTTATTGAATATGCGAGTTTGCAAACATTGATCAATTGATAATTAAAGAGAAGATATAATGCAAAGAGGACATATTAGCTTGTTCCATAGCTCATAGATTCTCTCATAGCCCAATACTCATGGAATTGATTTTATGTAAAGCCTTTCATCTCATTAGCTAATGGATGCCCTCAAAAACTTATATGAGTATAATTGATATTTGTTTAAAGGAAAAATGGAGTTTATATAATATGTTTGAAAGCATTATACTATTATATATATTAGAAAACCAAACACACAAAGAAACCTTGAACTAAAAGACATAACTATAAGAGGGAAAATGGTAATTTTGTTATAAAATGAAGAGAAGTACCTTCTCTTTGTTATAATGATATGACATAAACTCTAACTATTTAAACACTAAAATGACTTTAAAGTAATCTAAAATGGCCAAGTGACTTTATTAATATGCCTAATTCTATAGTTTAGATGAAAGTTCTAACACCCTCCCTTAATGATTCATCTAGAAAATACACTAAGTTTGTCCCTAAATTTTACAAATTTGTACAGTCTCAAATTTATATATATATGTAGTATGATCCTCAATATGACAATTTTTAAACTCCAATGTTCCATCTTCTACAAGCTATCGAATAAAGTGGCGATGAACATCAACATGATTGGTACATTCATGGAAGATTGGATTATTTTGCATCACAAAAATTCCCTAATTACCAAAATAGTACAATAGAGTGGGCTCGTTTTGTTGGATCTCCATATATATAAGCATCCATCTAAGGCAAACTACTTCACATGGATGTAACATCTAAAAAAAACCATTCATTTCATACAAAGGTGAATACACCATTTAACATATAGAAACACTGGTCAACAATTTTATACAAGGGTGAGTTCATGTTGGAACAAGGAATGCCAATAGAAAATCAACCAAGGGTATAGGAATTAACCAATGGTGTGGGTGTGAAATCTCCTCCTCTCAATTTGAATAAGCTCCTGAATGGTGTTGTCTCGCTCCAAACGCTCCAAACGCTCCAATGGCTCGTCGAATTCGCGTTCCTGATTGTGAAAATGGGCCGCGGGTTCGGGACTGTGTATTTTTTATTTATTTATCATTTGCAAATCACGTGTGTGTTTTAGAACTACTAATCGCGTGCGCGTTGTATAACTACAAATCGTGTGCGCGTTTTGTAGTTCTATAATGCGTACGCGATTTCGCTTCCTATCCTACATGTTCCATGACATGTCAGGCTGGGGTTGAACCATACCAAGTGCTATGTCAGGCTCGGGTTGAGGTATTTTTTGGTAGCATGATGTTGTTTTTGAAAACTAGGATTGCATCTTAAAGGTCCCTCATCTTCTTGCACTGACCCCATTTCATGGTCAAACTGCTGACCAAAATCAAATTCTGTAGGGATATACTAGTGAAACTTGATAATTCCTATTTATGTTCTGGTATGCATAGTGTGATTAGGATCTCATCCTAAAATCATTGTAAGAGAAACCACTTTAAACTACCATGTTTACGGATGATTGGATTTGTTTCATCTTTGTAACCAATGTTCTTTCAGGTCTTTTCCAATGTATGAGGCTTGTCCATTTTTGCATAAAAACTTACTGAAGATAGGTGGTTTGATTTAAATATGTTATAATCCTACAACTCGAGCTTAATACAATCAAAAACACTGGAATTTTGTTTTCGTGAATGTTTTCTATGTCTATATTTTCTTTTCTTTGTGTATATCATTTTTGTCTACTATTTCAGGAAATTGGAATTACAAGTCACTACTATTGAAAAGCTAAAGTTTTCATTTTTTTTCTTTTTGCATGAAGGGATGATGATCTTGAATTGGACCTAGAGGACATAATGGTAATGGAAGCTATTTGGATCTCTATCCAGGTATTATATATTAATTTTTTGCATGCATATAGATAAATATCTGCATATGTGCTCTAAATGAAGCAATTATATTTTTTTAGGAAAAAAAAACGTACATATTACAAAGATATCAGTGGAATGAGGTGATAGTGGGTAGGTGAGAAACTCAACCAAAAAAATACTTGATTAAGTGGCCCCTTCTTTATTTGAGTTGTAGATGGAATTGTATGATATAGGAAACCCATTTTGAGACAATCATCAATATCTTGTTTGATGTTTTCTATGTCTATAATTTGTTTTCTTCGTGTATATCATTTTTTCTACTGTTTCAGGAAATTAGAATTACAAGTCACTACTATTGAAAAGCTAAAGTTTTCATTTTTTTTTCTTTTTGCATTAAGGGATGATGATTTTGACTTGGAACTAGATGACATAATGGTTATGGAAGCTATTTGGATATCTATCAAGGTATGGCACTGTACAATCCAAATCAAACCAAAAATACGAAGAATTGAATATCTAAAATATTTTATCATCCAAATCAATTGATCAATATCATTTGTGGTTCTTCTGTGTTTTTATGCATATGATTTTGTTAAACTCTTTTGTTAAACTCTATTGTTTCAATTTGGATTTATTTCTTTTACCGAAAAAGACTTATTTTACAGTGACTTTATACTACCATTTCATGGTCAAACTGCTAACCAAAATCAAAATTATATAGGGATATACTAGTGAAACTTGATAATTCCTAATTATGTTTTGGTATGCATAGCGTGATTAGGATCTCATCCTAAAATCATTGTGAGAGAAACCACTTTAAACTACCAAGTTTACGGATGATTGGATTTGTTTCATCTCTGTAACCAGCGTTCTTTCAAGGATTTTCCACTGTATGAGGCTTGTCCATTTTTGCATAAAAACTTACTGAAGATTGGTGGTTGGATTTAAATATGTTATAATCCTACAACTCGAGCTTAATACAATAAAAAACATTGGAATTTTGTTTTCCTGAATGTTTTCTATGTCTATATTTTCTTTTCTTCATGTATATCATTTTGTCTATTGTTTCAGGAAATTGGAATTACAAGTCACTACTATTGAAAAGCTAGAGTTTTCAATTTTTATTTTTTTGCATGAAGGGATGATGATTTTGACTTGGACCTAGAGGACATAATGGTTATGGAAGATATTTGGATCTCTATGCATGTATGATAAATTAATTTTTTGCTTGCGTATAGATAAATATATGCATATGTGCTCTAAATGAAGCAATTTTATCCTTTTAGGAAAAAAAACGTACATATTACAAAGGTATCAGTGGAATGAGGTGATAGTGGGCATTATCACCTCCAAAAGTTGCAAGATCAGGGTAGGTGAGAAAATCAACCAAAATGATACTTGATCAAGTGACCCTTTCTTTGATTTGAGTTGTAGATGGAACTGTATGATATAGGGAACCCATTTTAGGTGACACTATTCCAGAAACTTAGATTTTGAACTAAGAGATATCAACGAATGGTAATTGTATGGAGCATAATAAACATATAATATTGGGATTCACACATTATTTTAATGCTTATATACATGAATGATTCTAAAGGTATGTTTCCATTTATATCTATTATGTTTTGGTCTCTTTTACAATCAACATTCTTTAAATAGGTCATAGCGTTGTGCTTTGTGGTTTTATTGTTAAGGATTAGGATTTTATAGGAATGGGTGCAATCCTTCTTGATGGAGTTGTCCTGGGAAAAAATGATATGGTTGTAGTTGGATCACTTGTGAAGCAAAATGATAGAATACCCTCTAGAGAGGTAACATATTTACTTCTACATCATAGGATGAAAGATACATTGAAATGGTATAACTTATGCTATTATTGCGCTAATTTTTTTATTCTAGGAGGTTACTGCAACTGTAAAAAGACTCAAATTGGCCTTGTACCCCGACCTAATGTAAAATGTTCCGAGGGATTCATATCTAGTTTCAAATTGTGCTAATGGAAAGGTTGTATTTAATACATTTTATTTTGTGTAAAGAATGGTTGGGGACTTTACATGCCCGAAACAAGGATGATTGGGAACAAAGGTCAAAGCATTTATGGCTTTCCTTGTCATTTCACCTATTATTCATTTACTAGCCAATAACATAATTAGTCAATAGTAGATTTTTTTGGCTCATAATAACAAATTAACGATGACTTATGATTTACATCATAATTGCATAATTATTTGACAAAGTAGATTATGTGGTCAATACAAAATAAATCAAGGGCATGATTTAAGGATATAGCAAATTACTAGATATCATGAGGAAATAATGCCTATTTGCATAGGATATTTGGACTTTTTGCTAACAATAAAAAGGCCAAAGTGGAATATTTTTTTTAATAAGAGGGACCTTTTCTATTACTATTGAAACAAAAGTATTCTATTTGCGAGCTCCTGACTCCAAAAACATGGAGTTAGGAAATGGTCCTCCAACCAAAAGAGAGAAAAAAAATGGGCCAAATAGTGTTGCGCAAAAGAATGAGAAATTCCCATCCTCTACAATGAAGAACCCTTACATGACTATAAGCCAAAAATAGTGAATTAAAAGAAGACATAAAGATAAACATAGAGATAAATAGCGGTAGGCATAATAGGACCCGAGGTGAGACAAAGGCCACATGGTGGATTCTTCATCATATATGGCAGCATTGTTGGTTTCCCCAACCGCATTGTTGGCTTCTTCATCCTCAACGTTCCTCTAGCCGCAAAAAGGAGGCTCAACTAACTGCAACAGACTTCTCATATGAACCAGTTTGCTTTAAGCGTCCTCCTTGAAAGTGCCAATAGTTATTCTTACCAATTCTGCAAAGCTCTCCCTCTCATTCATAGAGCGTGAGAGAATAAATTTTAGGCACCAATAATTAGGCATGACCACTTCATGCCAAAGATTCATCCTAAACTCCCCATAGATATACGTCTCCATCGTAGCATTCAAACATTGTATGTGCTCTAGCATCTCTTCGTTGAATAAGGTTTCCCATTCCTCTTCTTCATTACCACCGCCCTGAGTAGCCATGATGAAAAAATAACCTAAAATTCTGGTGGAATGGCGCCTCCAGCACGAGCACTTCCTTGCTTTGCCTTTCGTGAGAGTACTCACCCGGGATTTACTCAAGCCTTCATGGTAGTGCTTCTCCCAAATATTCTACAAAATGTTGAGTGCTATGTTTTCCCTCTGCTCCTTTCTCAAATAGTTACTCGACTACCAACATAGTACTCCTCCAATGCAGAGACACATATGCATAAACATGGATGACGGATGGCTTGAGGTATTTTCTTGAGTAAAAATAAAATGCAAAGATCCGTTAGGATCCATTGTGTAATGGAGGATCAAATGACCATGATAATTACCATACAGGACCGTATGAACCTTTTGGTCTTTGTGGGTCTTATCATCCTTACAATCCTTACGTAGATCTCCAATAATCTTAAGCATGCAGGAGGTCATGCACCTACCCATCTTCATGTTCACCTGCCATCACCTGAAATTTTGAATATTATGTTGAAGAGTACAAATAAAAACACCATTTTTTTTTTATAAATTTAAATGGGGTTGTTTGTTTTTTGACATTTTCGGAGTACAATTTGTTGTTGGATATCTATCTAATCTAGCAACTATGGTACACTACTGACGCATTAGTTTTCGGTTATTCAACTGACAGGAAGTAAGAGTCGTTAGTTTTACTACATTTTAGGGGTGGCATTTGTCATCCGATATCCATCAAATCTAACAACTATGCTACACTATTGACACCTTAAGTTCATCGATGATCCGATAGGTATTAAGGAGGTTCATTGGATTCCATAGTGGAGTGACTCACCACATATTCGACACGTATGAAGGAGAGGTCTTCAATTGTTTGACGGATCTAGAGTTCCATTTGACGTTGGTTTTTCGACAATAAGGTGTCGAAAATCCGACGAGTGTTTTTTTTTGGTGGATTTGACATGAAATTCCATCGATGTTTTAAAGGAAAGAAAATTGTCGAATTGTCGACATCAATATGTCGAAAATCGGACATTTAGGCCATCGGAATTTGTGGTCAAATTCACTTGTGATTTGTTTTAGGATATTTTTTTTCAATATCTAATATTTATGTTGAATAGATTTTTATGTAATGTTCAGTAAAGTTAAATTTAGAAATTCATTGTATACAATATGGTTAAATAAGTTAGAGGAAAGTTAGCACAATGGATAAGAAATATTTCATTAGGACTTAGCTTTTTGTCAATGGATTATTTCAATTTGTTTAAAATGTTTAAGAAAAAATAATATATTTTTCCCATGAATCAACAATATTTATTTGTTATAGTTTGTTCTTATCGAAAATCAAGTGTTTGTTAACATCTTATCTCAATAAATAAATTACAATGAAATTTACAAAAGTCCATCCACTAAAGGACGTCAATTTTACATTTTCATAGAATTTAATTTATTAAGATTGTAGAAAACATGATCTCTATGTGGCTATATTTGAATTTACATGATATAAAATAGGTAGATCGAAAATTTCTCATGTGGAACATCTGCAAATTCTGTTATTTTCTAAGCAATGCACTGATTATTGGACTATCGGTCTTTTACATTCTTTGTTACATTGATCTCTTGACTTGATTTCCATTTAAGCATTTTTCCTTCTCCATTACTATTTTTTTGGTTCTTCCACTATCCAACTATACAAATTGATCAGTTGCCCCTACAATCCCGATGGGATCATTATTAGCATTATGCTATTATTTTATTTAGCTTCGTGTTTGCTAATACTAAGATGCACTAAGGATGTTCTTCATTACAACTTGATAATATGATATGAAGGGGGTGTTAAACAATATAATTTTAAGAGTCATTTTTCAATATTTAGTGAAATTAGGGATATTATTTAATATCCTACAAACGAACGTGCTATGGAACAAGTTTATTGAGTGACCCCCCCATGTGCATACAATGTCATATACATCATATAGGCATAATCATAATCATAAAAAGAGACTTATAAAACAGATAAAAATACAAAAAATGTGCTTCCACGTGAAACCGTATCATAATATCATAATTGCTTTGGTCTCTCCAAACAAGTACAAAAAGAGAAGCCCCACAGGATTTCTCATCCGATAATATATATAATACAAAAAATCCACATGCTCAATGCATTGGGGGGAATCAACACATGTTGTTAATATGAGTCTACATTATTTGACTTTGTATCCTCCTTAGTATCATCCTCATTTGACTTTGAATTTGTCCATAGGTATCTCACACCATTCTATATTATATTCCCACTTTAATATTTGCATACCTTAGGTCCTTAAAAATATATTTACAACATTACTTACCTAGCCATAAGCTAGTAGGACCCTAGCATTGAGATCCCTAATAGAAATCCAAACAAACATATTTGTACATAATATCAATAATAATTATTTCTTATTAAAGAAAGGTAATGGATTATTAATATGTCAACTAGAGTATTAAACCTTTTGATTATATTTTGTGTGCAGTTTAAATTTTTGTAGATATTTCCACCTGATAATGACTTGTGAAAATAAATTAATAGGACTCAGTAATAAAGTGGACAAACTCAACATTGGAAGTAAAGCTTTATATTGATCTACCCATTTTCTCTAAATTCCAATAATTTAGGTCATTCTAAAATGGACCAAACCAAATGGGTAAAGTTCTATAGTCAAAATTCTTATTTTAAATTTTTGTTAATATTACTACCTGATTATTCCCCATTTTCTCTAAATTCCAATTATTTAGGTCATTTAAAAACGGACTAAACCAAATAAGTAAAGTTCTATAGTCAAAGTTCTTATTTTAAATTTTTGTTATTATTACTACCCTATTATTCAACCCTCATAACACTCATGGAATGAAGAATGATAAAATAAGCCATATATAAAACTGGATCTCAACACCCTAATGACCCCAACCACTCCCCAATACAGTTATACTATAACCCCATGATGTCTTATAGTCAAAGTTCACCAATACAGTTATACTACAACCCCTAATGACCCCAACCACTCCCCAATACGGTTATATTGTAACCCCATGATGTCTTATAGTCAAAGTTCTCCAATCCAGTTATACTACAACCCCATGATGTCTTATAGTCAAAGTTCTTAATGTTGGTTATATTGTAACCCCATGATGTCTTATAGTCAAAGTTCTCCAATCCAGTTATACTACAACCCCATGATGTCTTATTGTCAAAGTTCTTAATGTTACCACTCCCCAATACTTTTATACTATAACCACATGTCTTATAATCAAAGTTCTTATTTTATCACTTTAATTTGTGAAAAAAAAACTTAAAAAAAATTGAATGATTATTTGTTTATCGATAAAGAATTCTAAATAAAATAAATTCCTTATTAATGGAGTGATGCATGAACTTTAAGCATGGACAAGTCAAATTTATATTAAATGCATAAATATACTTAATAATAATGTTATCAATTACCACTAACCTAAGCATATTCCTATTTTAGGGTCGAAAAAAACTATATTCATATTTCTTCAGCATGAAATTAGGTTACATGTCTTGTGATATACAAGTATAGGCATTATATATTTAAACACATTTCATTCTTCAACCAGCGTACGAACATGGAGAAGTTGTGAATATATGTGGATCAGTTTAAAGGGAAATCCATGGCGAAGCTGGGAAGTTGCTACTTCTTCTACCAACTTGTACGTGTTCGTTCAACGAGATGTAATGAAATATAATGCACAGAAAAATGTTTGGACTGCGGTGGCTACTCTTCTGCGAGATATTCACTTGGGTGCTCGTGTTGTGCAGTGGCGTGACTCGCTTTTTGTAAGTGGATATGACACGATCAGCCATAAACGCGTCAATTATTTGCTTAACCCGTCAACAGGACAGTTGATTGAAGTTAACAGGGATGGTGGGGAAGACATAGTTCGATCTCCTGCAATTAAGTGATAGTGCCACATGCTTCACGCAATTACACCTCAATTATGGAATTAGTGTAGCTATCACATCACCCTTTGTAGTTCAAGTGGAGGAAACAACCTCATTGAATTTGAAAATCTTTAATTATTTTCACATTATTTCATCTTAAAACCCATGACTTTTCCTACATTTTTGTTGAATTATGCCCCATGGACTCGACCCATTTTCCTTTACTTTTATTTATTACATGGCCAAGGAAGTACATGGGTGGTACACAAGTCTACATCTTCATGGGTGAAATATGAATATGTAGGTTAGAGGCCACAGATAATCCTCTCATGTGTGTTGTTTGCGGCATCGAGATGAACATTCTCATTCTAAGATTATCAAGATACCTTCCTTGTTGGTGAGGGTGTGGAATCCTCAATAAACCATTCCTTGCCTTCATTGAAGATGAATTTAATCAATCGCTTAAATTTATAGGATTTAATGGTTATGAACTTGGTGGAGCAATAGATAAAAAGATCTATCTTTTGTTGGCCCTAGGAAAAGGTAGATAGAACTTTGCTCGAAAAGATGAAGATTCTGGTCGCAAGACGAGTAAAGGTCGCGACAAAAGAAATAGTGACAAAGGAGGAGAAAAGCAAGTAGAAATGAGGAGTTTGACTTAATTTTGGAAATAAACTAGTTAGACTAATAGTTTTCTTTTGGGAATAAAGCATGATTGTAAATTGGGTCGATAGTTCCTATATTGAGATGTAATGGGATGTGTTAAACTAAAAACTACAACCTGTCGACTAACAGTTGAGAGTAACTCGACGGTTATATCAAGAAGTCTAAAAGATATAAATAATTGATCCAAGCTGTGTGCAGACGAGTATGATTAACATATTCATAGACGACAATTAAGACTAAGAAGAAGATATATAAGAAAATAAAGAGAGACCTAAACTAGAGAGTGTGGGACGAGAAAAGAATACATGAATTGTAAAGAAGATCTAAAGAATAGTCTGTAGGCTATGTGCATAGACCAAAGGTGCTAAACCATTTCTCATGCCAAATGAAGAGCACCTTTGTGGTTTTTCCCATATGGGTTTCCACATTAAACCTTGTGTCTGCATGTATTTAATATATGTGTTTATAATTAATGCATATCGGTTGTAAATGAATTGATTTGAATGTGTCGAGCATATTTGTTGTGAATGAATTTATCTATATATGTCGCACATCTAATGATATGATCGTATGGAATATTAGTTAATGTTTGTTGACGATTTATGTTACATAGCGTTATATATGTCAACAGATCAATAGGTTATCATCTTGAATGAATGTATGAAACTAGGAGTTTATTCCCCGGTTTCGATGGAATGACCTGATAATACTGTAAGAAGGAAATACTTGACGTAATTGTAGAAACCTGGTTCTTGTAGTTCCCAATAGATATCTCAGGTCAGACTTCATCTAGATCGTAGGTGTTGACGATGAAGTTCTTCTCTGTTGCGACGATGTCTTGGGATTTTTTGACAAGCATGGGATCTTAACCTGGGTTGACAGAAAAGAACACCAACAAATTGTCAGCTCCACAGTTTCACCTATATACTGAAGAAATTGACATGATTATTCATGATTGGCCTAAAGAATGAAGAGTACATGTCATAGAGGATAAAATCATTGTAAAAGTTGATTTGTGACAAGATGACCCATGAGAGAAGCAGAATGGAAATTAGGGATGAGATCCACTAGCTAATGATATCCCACAAATCTCTCTCGCTGACGGTAAAAATGAATCCAGTGCGACCTCAACAGATCCATAGTTGGGGGATAAAATAAAACAATTTGATGAGAAGAGTCACAAGAAGAGGAAGACCGACAAATCATCTGGAGTTTTGAGTCTTACAAATTATTATTATAACCTTATATTCGACAAAATGGAAGAAGTATCAAATCAAAGCTGCACGAAGATGGATGAACAACACATTGAATTGATAAGCTTAATTCCAAATTTGATGCATATGATTTGTACTATTGTAAATGAAGTTAGAATAGCGGTCGACCAAGCACCATAATCAACTATGTTGTGGGACAAAGATGGCCTATCTAAAGAGTGACCTGTCGAGACATCATCGACGACCCCACAAATAAAGATTCCAATAGTTGCTCAAGCAATTGACTTAGGAATGTGAGAGATCAATTTCATGATCAAGAATCTTGTTCAAGTGACTTTTGATTAATCTGCAGTACCAATGTATCAAGTACATACTGTTGAGCATGCTCCAGTATAAGAGATGAAAATAAGAGAATGCACGATATTTGAGCAACTCAAGACATCGAAGAAAACCTTTGTTTCCCTGAAGCATACATTAAAAGAGACAAACAGAAGGCAAAAACTGGCAGGATGGCAGGCATCGACTGGATGTAGTTGTGATGCTAACTTTTAGTAGTCTCCCTAAGGATGGGATTACACTTGAGATGTTCTCTGAAGAATTTTTTTTTTACTGGTATTAGATTTTTAATGGTTATACAAGATGTAAATATTTTATCATCATAACATCATAACCAAAAGAAAAGGATCACTGAAAGAAAGACAACCACAACAATAGAAAAGAACACAAATATTTATCCTGGGAAATCCTCATGGGGTAGAAAACTCAACAAAACTTCCTCTATATAGAATTTGACCAAGTACAATGGAAAACCTCGGAAACAAGAATAGTTTCTCCTCTTCCACGGTATACTCTCTCTCTATCTCTTAGAATGCTTGAGTGTAAGGCGTGTCTAAATGAGAGAGGCACCTCACGTATTTATATTCATCAGGTGAGTGACTCAAATAACTAACTAGGTCGGACAAGTTCTGTAATTAAGGCCAACCAACCTAGGGAGACTCAAAATAAGATTTATAAAATATTTGTGTGGGTACCATTTCCCTAACTTACAATAGAGGGGTTACCTAATGACTTTTACATGACCAATTACATCAAGGACATCTCTGAATGAAGGAATAACATCTCTGAAGGAGAATACAATAAAAGTACAATAGAATATATTCCAAAGTTACAATATTTTAACAACTTTGTGAGGTATATGAGAACCTCCGCAAATGATTCACAGAGTTGGAATCGAAGATGGCTCATAGTACACCTTCGTATGTACTAGAAGAGTGACAGAAGGAAGCAACTGAGGCTACGCAGAAGATTGAGGAGGCAAAGGCACTTTGTGCCAAAGCATTCAAACATGTTTCTCATTCATGAGAAGCCTTAATAGACGACACATAGCTCTAACAGGTGATAAAGGAGTTGCATAATGTTGAAGTAGAATTTAATAAGTTGAAAAATGAATTGAAGAAGCTACCAATAGTGGAAAATATGGCCAAGGCTGTCGATATGAAAATATTACAACAACACGTAGTGATTTTGTGAACACAAAAAGAAGATAATAGATCATTTCCTATATCTACAAGCGAAGCTAAAAAGGTTACAGGTATTATTCAACTTATTCATGCAAAGGTGCGACAAGAATTGGGTTCAATGGGAATGAAAACTTCAGAACATATTAGTTCCAAACTTGTGGAACAATTGAAGACAGTGCAGGAAGAAGTGCAACAAGAAATAGAACATAGCCCCGAAAATATTTCAATATTTTCATAGCAAGGTCGCACTAACTAAAATTTCAGACTAATGTCGCTTGGAATGAGCCACAAGTGAGTGTTGGGGGTATGTTGGACCTAAGAAACGTTAGACAAAATTTTTCTCGAAAACATGAATATTTTGGTCACAAGACGAGTAAAGTACGCAATTGAAAAAATACTGAAAAAAAGAGGAGAAAAGCAAATCGATGAGGGGTTCGACTAAGTTTTGGTAAAAATCTAGTTATTCTAATAGTTTGCTTTTGGGAATAAATCATGATTGTAAATTGGGTCAATAGTGCTTATATTTAGATGTAATGGGATGTGTTAAATTAGAAAGACAACATGTCGAACGACAATTGAGAGTAAGTTGATGGTTAAATCAAGAAGTGTAGAAGCTATAAAGAGTCAATCCAAGCTATGTGTGGACAACTATGATTGACATATTCATACACATCGATTAAGACTAACAAGAAGATATACATGAAAAAAAGAGACCTAAACTAGAGAGCATGAGACTAGAAATGCATACATGAATTGCAGAGAAGATCTAAAGAACAGTCTGTAGGTTCTGTGTGCATACGAAAGGTGCTAAACCATTTCTCATGCCATAGGAAGAGAACCTTTTTGGTTTTTCCTATATGGGTTTCCACATTAAACCATGTTTCTTTACATATTTATATATGTGTTTATGTCGAATGCATATCTGTCGTGAAAGAGATAATTTGAATGTGTCGAGGAAATCTATTGTGAATGAAATTATCTATATATGTCACACATCTAATGATATGATCATATGAAATATTAGTTAATGTGTCGAGGAAATCTATTGTGAATGAAATTATCTATATATGTCACACATCTAATGATATGATCATATGAAATATTAGTTAATGTGTGTTAATTCTTTATGTTACATAATGTTATATATGTCGATGGATCAATACAATATTATCTTGAATGAATGTATGAAAATAGAATTTTATTCCCTAGTTTTAGTTGAATGATTTGATAGTACAGTAAGAAGGAAATCCCTGACGTAATTGCAAAAACCTCATTCTAGCAGTTCCCAATATATATCTTGGGTGAGACTTCATCTGTGTCGCAAGTGTTGTTGATGGATTTCTACTATGTTGGGTCGATATCTTGGGCTTTGTTGACGAACAAGGGATTTAAACCTTGGTCGAGAGAAAATAAATCCAACACCTTTACCTTTTGAATTCCCCTGACAACTATTGGATAATGAGAAAATATAAGACGGTCGGAAAAAAATGTTATGAGATGAATCATCAAACATTGTGCAAATCGGGTAGGTGTGTGACCTCCTAACACTCCACACACAATCTACTAGATAAACATACCAACTACTTGATTATGAATGTTTAATAGTGTATGTCATCAAGCTATGAACAGTCCAATATGGCAGATCATTGTTAGTATAGGTTAACTAGTTTTCACTTTCTCTATGCAAGTTTATCGCACCATTAATTTGTATCACTTCCTAATATATATGGTTTTCATTGGGGTTTACAAGGATTGTGGTGTAGTTTTTTTTGTTGTATTTGTAAGTTAGGAATATATTCTGATGTATATTATCATTGTATGATGTTGTACCCCCATCGAAGATGTGTTTCCCTCCTTTTGGGATGTCATTATTATGTATGGTCCTTGAGGTACAACCTTCATTGTAATTCAGGGAAATAGTCCCCAGTATAATATAATGTAATATTTTTTCAAAGTATCTCTAGGAGAATTCATCCATGTTAGGGTTATAAGTCAGCGCAGTCATGTTGGGAGGTCAGTCACTTGAAGGGTATAAATAGGGAGGCACCCTCCCTCATTTATACACACTCACACTCACTCAATTTCACATGAGGAAAGAGAGAGAGAGAGAGAGAGAGGGATGAGAGAGAGATAACTACAAAAGACTTCTTCTTATTGGGTTTTTCCATCTTGTGATATTTTCTTAGTGATAGAACTATTTTGAGGAAGTTGGCGAGGTTTTCTCCTTAATGGTTTCCCTGGTAAAAATATTTTTGTCTTGTATATCTGCTTTATCTTCTGTATCTTGTTGTACTTGTTATTTTTCATATTAATATCATTGATCCAACTAGCAGCCGACAGTTTCAACTTTGACAGGTTTTCCTTGACATGTTCAATCGACAAGTTTGCATTCGACGAGTTTTCCCTCGACAGGTCTGCCTCGAATACAACATACCAACATGCTTTGCGACAGTTGAAATTATGATCGTTATAACTTCTTGTAACTGAATGTAGCGAGTAGTCACCCAAACATCTCATCATCCTATATAATCATGTACATTATGTAATATAGACATATTTTCTGATCATCATCTGATTCCTCTACCTTTCATGGAGAAGAAGTAATAAATTGTTTCGAATTCTTGCATATTGTCTATGTGTATATTTTTTGTTGACCTAGTGTGTTTCATGCTTTGTTGATTCTTCTTATAAGATTTCGTCATAAGAGAAATTGACCCATTCAGTTGATTTTTTTCCCCAGCATGCACTTGGGAACGACCTGGATCATCGGTATCAGAGCAAGATCTTGTTCAGGGTCTTAAGTTACATAAGCACTTCCATCGAATCTATTTGACTTATTCATGTTCAAATAGGCTCGTAAACTCAACAACACAAGTAGATACTTCCTTCGAATTCATAAAAGACGGTCGAAGAAGCAGACAATAGACATGCAACTAACAAGACAAAGCAACTCATAGAATAATTACTGGCTCACTGGAGAATCGAAATGTTTTCCCAATTCAGCGAGATCTCCTAAGAGTCATTGTGAACTCCAGGGAATCCTTGATGCGATCTCACTTCGATAAAATCATCCCCTTCAGAGTGGAAATGAATTTTGACATACCGAACCTTGAAGGAAAGATTGATGCATAATATGTCAACAATTGGGTACAACAACTGGAATCTTACTACGTAGTAAATCAGCTCTCCGAAGCGGAAAATATCACCATTGCATCTTTAAATATGTTAACCTTTGTACACTACTAGAGGGAGAATCTATCGACAAATATGGAAAAAGAAGAAGTCCCCATCAACACATGGGTAAATTTTTTTCGAATATGTTTGAAACGAGTTCTACCCGTCGAAGTACCTTGAACAACAGTACAAGAAGTGGTAGCGCCTAAGGCAGTGGAAAGACCAGTCCATACAATGTTACATCGATGAGTTCTATCGACTCATGGCTAGACTTGGCATCCAAGAAGAAGAGAAATTGCTTGTCCTGAAGTACACCAATGGTTTATCCCCATACATTCAGCAAGAGATGGAGTTTATGACTGTTAGCATGCTTGTGGATGCATTTCATTGCGACATCAAGCTTGAAGCTAAACAGAAAGGAAAAATATGCTTTGTGAATAAGCCAACAAGTCGAACATCTGAGAAGAAGTCACCAGCCAACTTTGACAAGTTCAAGAACCCTTCTTAGTTGACTCCGCCAAAGCCCAATCACCAAAAGAAAAACTTTTAGAAAGATAATAGGGATCGCAGCAAACAGAATCCTACTAGGAAATGGTGTGATTATCACAGTTAATCATGGCATGATACATCATAACACAAAGCTTGGAAGACATTTTTGGAAAAATTGTCGACATCTGACTTGTCCGACAAAACCCTGGTAAAATTTGATCCAGATGCGTCAACCCTCCTGGATTTGACCTCGACCACTCTGGAAGCCTCGAACATCATCGATGAGGAGGAACGAGAGTGCCTCTTCCATACACAAATATGAGTTTAGAACAATCCATTAAATCTGATTGTGGATAATGGTATCCAAAAGAACTTCGTTTATGAATATTTTGTGAAGAAATTAGGTCTTGTCACCACTCCACATTCTCAGCCTCACTATATTGGTTGGAAGAAGGATGGGTAAGATCTAAGGATCACACGACAATGCCGACTCAGATACTTCACTAAGCCTTTTGAAGATGAAGTACTCTATGATGTGCCATGACTTTTTGTAGTTGACACCCTATATGGTAAAACCTACCTATGGGATTGACATCATACATATCATTCATGACCTCAGAAGGTGGTAGTCAAAATCCAGAATTGATGGAATGGCATACCAGAGAGATAACCCACATCAACGACTGCTATGATATCTACCAAAAAAACAAACAATCTTATCAATCATGCTCAAAAGTTTGCATTAATCATGATCAATCCTTAATATTCCAGGAATATTGTAGCGACAAGTCGACTCACGGACCAGTGAAGCTCCTGACAATAACAACAGATCGACAACATTCTTGAAGAATACCGAAACATATTTCAAGCACCAGACAGAGTACCTCTGCATTATCATGTAAAATAATCCATTGAACTTGTTCCTGGTTCTGCATTACCTAATGCATCTGTTTACAAAAGATCCATTCTCGAAAATGAAGAGATTCACAGACAAATCCAGGATTTGATTGACAAGGGTCATATCCACCCCATCTCCTCTCCTTGTGGAAATCCATTTGTCTTAGTTCCAAAGGAATAAGGGACTTTGCGCATGTGCATCGACTATCGGGCTATCAACAAAATTTCAGTGAAGAAAAGATACCCTCTTCCATGGATTGATGAACTCATTGACAATCTAAAAGGTGCTAAGTTCTTTACGAAACTTGAACTCCAGTCGAGATACCATCAGATTCCAATAAAGTCCACTGATGTATGGAAAACGACTTCAAAACCAAGGAAGGATTGTTTGAATGGTTAGTCATTCCTTTCGGATGATCTTCATCAGATATATGGATGACCTTCTACGACCTTTCATGGGTAAATGTGGCATTGTCTATCTCGACATGATACTAGCTATACTCATACCATGCAAGAAGACTAAGACAACACAATAGAATGCTCAGCTCTCTCTGGACATGTGTGGAAACACTATGGCCTCTCGATGACCATTATTTTCAACAGAGATGCCATATTTTTTAGTACCTTTTTCCAAACTCTCTAGCAACAACTCGACATGAGACTTTCTTTGTCGACTCCCTTCCATCCGCAGATAGAAAGATAGATGGAAGTTGTAAATCGCTTACTCGTACAATTTATTCACATGTACAACCACAAGCAACATCAAAAATGGGATTATAGCCTCCCATACATACATCATAACTACAATCATGCTCAACACATATCTACCAGAAAGAGTCCATTTGATATCTATTACAGATTTCAACCCTCAACGCCTATCGACTTAATCAGCTCCTTGAAAGAGTTGAACGACACTGACCTCAAAGGACGAGAAGTGGAGAAAGCATTGAAGTTCATAGATCGAATCTACAACATTCAAAAACAAGCACAAGATATTTTGAAACAAGAAAATGCAAAAGCTAAGGCCCGACACGACAAGCATCGTATTCCTCATTCGTTCCAAATTGGGGATAAAGTCTGGTTACATCTAAAGAAGGAGCGCTTCACTGGTCCATACAGAAAGATGAAACCTTTGAGATATGGTCCATATAGTATCCTTAAAAATATTGGAGAAAACTCTTTTTAGTTCGACATTCCTGCATGCCTTGGCCAACATCTAGTTTTCAATGTAGATCTACTTCAACCATATCATGCACAATTGTTGGAACAGAACGACTTGCAGACATAAGAACCTGAAGACATTCATCCAGATGTTCAAGAACCTCTTCTTTGTGAGACCATTTTGGGATGACACATATGAAATACAAGGACGAAGTCCATTCCCTTATTTCAAGTGGCTAAATGTGGACAGCTCCCTCTGTAAGGAAAATCGTACTCTACTAATTAAGTCACCAACAAGTTTCATCACCTGAATGAATACACAATGGAGACCATTGTTTATTAACGAAGGAGGAATGGTCTAACCAACATCCGACAGGTTCACCTTGCAAGTTGATAGGTTCACCTTCGACAATTTTTCCTCGACATTCAACCGACACGTTCGCATTTGACAAGTTCACCCTCGACAGGTCCACCTCTAATACAACATACCAACATGCTCTACGACGGTTGAAATTCTGACCATTATAAATTCTTGTAACTAAATGTAGTGGGTAGTCACCCAAACATCTCAGCATCCTATATAAGCATGTACATTATGTAATATAGACATATTTTTTTATCATTATCTAATTCCTCCATCTTTCATGGAGCAGAAGTAATAAATTGGTTCAAATTCTTGCATATTGTATGCATGTATATTTCTTGTCGACCTATTGTGTTTCCTACTTTGAGTATTGTTCTTATAAGCTTTCTCCATAACCTATATCGACTCAATCAATCGACTATTCTCCACAGCATGCACCTGGGAACGACCTGGATCAATCATAATCAAGTTAATTAGACTAGGAAAATAAAAGCCTCTCTAAAAGAAGGCAATGTAAAAAAACGGGAACTAGGGATTCATAGTCCAATGTCTTCTCTCCACATATCATCAAGTAACGAGGGCTAGGGTAAATCTCCCTAGAGGGGCACATCATTTTGTGGAAGCAGCTCCAAATTTGGAGAAGTTTCATTCTTTTAATATGGGAAATTGCAGGAAGAAACTAGGGAATCAAGTTCGGAGGCTTCCCACCTCAGTATTCAAAAAATGACCGTGCTAAGAAACTCGCATTAAGGAGGCACATATTTCTATCCAGCCATAATTCCAAAATTTCAAGTTTGGAACATTAGGGTTTCTCTAACAAAATCTAGGTTAGCTAGCTCTGGAACCAAGTCAGACACTTCAAATCGATAAGATCTTAATCTTTTCTATTTTCATTTTAGGTTCTCATTTGAAAAATGACTCACCATATCCAACTTAAGGACAATTTTGGGGAATATGATAACTTTCGAGCATGGAAGTACAGAATCTCCCCGATCCTTGAAGAGAATGATTTGGATCAGTATACCAGTGATTAAGGTCCAGAGCTAGAGGGAGATGAGGACAAGGCTACTCATAAGAAGAACTTGGTTAACTCCAAGATAATCATTACAAATTCTATTAAGGATCATATCATCCCCCATGTGTCATCTCTAAAGACACCAAAGGAATTACTTGATGCTTTGACAAAGATGTTTGAAGGAAATAACATTGATCAAAATATGAAATTCTAGAACCAGTTGAAGAATGTGAAGATATAAAAACTCATAGACTATACAGTCCTACTTCACAAGGGTTTCTCAAATAAAGGAAGAACTTGAAGCAATTTAAGAAAATGTAGAAGGAGAGATTGTGATGACTAACTTGAATGGCCTCCCAAGATCATGGGATTAATTCATTCAAGGAATATGTGCAAGAAGGAAGCTCATCTATTTCAACAGACTTCGAGAAGAATGTACACAAGAAGAAGGTCAGATCATAATAAGAGAAGAGAGGATGGGAGCAAGTAAATATCAATATCTCACAGCTCACACCAGAAGAAACTACAAAAGGAAGGAGAACCACCATCACATCAAAAGGAAGGGAAATCACCATAAGAAACAAAAGAAGTTCAGAATATATCCTTCAAACTTGCGATGCTACACTTGTGATGAAAAGGGACACTTTGTAAGAGATTGTCCCAAGAACAAAGACTCCTTCAATGAGAAGAATAAAATACATCATGATCACATTGATGAAGACAATGAACTGACAAATAAAAGATTCAAAAGAGAGAAGGATGATTATGATGAAGAGTATGTTTTAATCTGAGCAGCCATGGGAACCATCTCACATGGAAGCAATGATTGACTTATGGATAGTGGGGCATCTAAAGATATGATGGGATACAAAGAATCATTCGTCAATATGTCTGAGCATGAGTCACCTCACAAGGTGAAACTTGGGGATGATTATCAATACCCCATAAAAGGAAGTGGAGAATATTCATACACATCAGACCATAGAAAATATTTCAAGATGAAAGGCATGCTATATGTTCCAGGATTGAGGAAGAATATTCTCTCCATATCTGCACTAGATGCAAAGGGAATGAGAGTTTTATTTGTTGATGGCCAAGATCTAATGTGGCCTAAAGGAAATAAAATCAATGATGAAACAATAATTGGAGAACTAGGTGTAGGCTTGTACAAACTGAAGGGACAACCTGAACAAGCATTGGTTCATGAATCAATAGAACTAAGTGAACTATGGCACCTAAGGCTTGCACATGTGCACTACAGAGCACTACCAATTGCAAGCAAAGAAGTCTCTGGACTTCTATAAATATAGCCAAAGCATGAAGGTGTTTGCAAAGTATGTGCACAAGGAAAGAATGTAAAGAAGACATTTCCCAGCAATGAAAGAAAAGTTAAAGGAATATTGGAAATTGTACACTTAGATGTATACATCCCCATGTCATCCAGCTCACTAAGAGAGTATGTGTACTATGTTTCCTTTATAGATTATTTCTTACGTAAGGCTTGTATATTTTCATGAAAGGGAAAAATGAAGTATTCAGTAACTTCAACGAATAAAAATAATTGGTCAAGAACCACAGTGAAAGGAATATCAATTCTTTGCGGTCATATAATGGCAGAGAGTTCACCTTGAAATAATTCAAGGAACTCTGTAGAGATTCTAGGATTAAGAGGGAGCTGAGCACTCCATACAATCCTCAATAGAATGGTGTTGTAGAGCAAAAGAATAAAACTATAATGGAAGCCACAAAATAAATTCTACATGACCAGTCTCTTCTGATGCACCTTTGGGAGGAAGTAGAAAGGACAACTTGTGTATGTACAAAATCGTACTCCTCATTGAGTACTTGACAATAAGACTCCCGAAGAGGATTTCTCAAGAAAGAATCTACAAGTCAGCCATCTCAGAATATTTGGTTTCCATAATACATACACATCCCAAAGGAGGAAAGGACTAAGCTTGACCCTTTTGAGGAAGAAGGGAATATTCATAGGATACATAGATACATCAATGGCCTACCAAATATACTCCCTATGATTGAAGAAGATATACATTAGTAGAGATGTAATATTTGATGAAGACTCAGCATACTCCAGATTAAGGAAGCTACATATTGAATAGGTTGAGGAACCTTAGGGAACTAGAGTCTGAGATATGGAAATGGAAGAAGCAATTCTAGAAGACCATGAATATCAAGACATGGAAGAACCACAAGAGCCTATAGAGACACTTCACGAGAAGGACTCCCACAAGAGAAAAATAGCATGGGCATAGGAACTAATACAAGAAGCAGAAAGGTTGGTGCTCCACATGGGATGAAAATAGAAATTGAAAGGAGCAAAAACTTAGAACATTTATGTTTCCCTACTATGTGAAATCATTAAAAAGGAACCATCCAACTATCAAGAGGATGCAAAAATTAAATAATGGAAGGATGCCATGATCGAGGAGTATTATTCCATTATGAAGAATGATGTATGGGATATATTTTTGATACCAGAAAGGAATTCTATTGTGACTTCAAAGTGGATCTACAAGATCAAGCATGATGCATTTGGTAGCATTGAGAAACACGATTCAATATTCGTGGAACTAGGATTTTCACTGAAAGAAGCAATAGACTACTACGAGACATTCGCACCCATAGAGAGGTACACTTCCATTAGATCTATACTTGCATTGGATGCAGTAATGAGATGGACAATACACTAGATGGACATCAAGACAACATTATAGAATGGTGTAGTCGAAGAGGAAGTGTATGTAGAAAAACCACTAGGATTTGAGACACATGACAGGCAGATTCATGTGTGAAAAATGACAAAGGCCTTGTACAGAGTGAAACAGGAACCTAGGACATGGTACAGCATGATGGATAGATTCTTGATGATCTTGGTATTTACTAAGAGTAAAGCAGATTCTAACCTTTACTTCAAGGTTGAACAAGGATGACCGGTGATGCTCCTTCTATATGTTGATGACTTGTTCCTAATGGGAGTGGACAAACTCATTGTAGATGCAAAGAGGAATCTTTCCAATGAGTTCGAGATGGAGGACCTAGGAATGATGCACTGCTTCTTAGGCATGGAGGTGTGGCAAAGTACAGATGGGATTTTCCTTTGTCAGGCAAAGTATGCTGTGGAGATTATGAAAATATTCAGAATGTTGGACTACAAGGCAATAGCCACAGCTATGGCACCGAACTTGAAGCTTCAATGTGATGCTTCCTCATATTCAATTTATGACATGATGTATCATCATATGATTGGTTCATTGATGTACCTAATGAATATGAGACCAAGCATATGCTTTAATGGGAACACCCTGATCTAGTTCTTGATGGATCTGAGACATGTTCACCTAATTGCTGCAAAGCATGTATTAAGGTACCTAAAGGTTACATTCGATTATGGGATTAAGTATCATGTGAATTAGAATATTAACTTGCATTGTTATGTTGATTCTAATTGGGAAGGTAGCGCCACTGATAAAAAGAGCACTTAAGGTTGTTGCTTCAATATGGGATTCAGTATGATCTCCTGGTTTAGCAGCAAGAAGTCCTGCGTGGCATTGAGTATAGTCGAGGTAGAGTATGTTTTCGCTTGATCGACTAGTTGTGAGGTAGTATGGCTGCGAAAGCTAATAATTTTTTTTTAATCTACAGATAGATACAACTTGTATCTTTTGTGACAACCAAAGTTGCGTGAAGTTTTCAGAGAACTCAGTCTTCCATGACATGTCGAAGCACATCGAGATCAAGTTTCACGATATCATGGATATGGTGCTGAGAGGAGAATGTAGACCAAGCCACTGGCCATAATGAAGTTCGAGTACATCATAGAAAGAATTGGTGTGATCCAAAACGAGGCTGCTAGAAATAAGGAGTAAAGAGTTCTAGCATAGTTAGAGATGCAAGTTGTTTTGGTAACATAAAATATCTTGGTGTGATCCTATGCTAGAGATTATGAGATATCAAAAGAGGAAAATACATGAGATATCACATGGGAAAATAGATAGGTTGTCCTTGAGAAAAAAAGATCATGACATAGTACACAAGTTTCTTGAGCGTAATCAGTGATGTAGATTGTCCTTAAGCAAAAGAATCCAAGTGTAGTATGTAGGTTGCTTGAACATAATCAGTACTGGTACACATTATCTGAAGTATAAAATATCTTGTCATGGTATGCAGGTTGTTCAAATGTAATAATTCATGTGGGTTGTCGGAGAGTGTAAAATATCTTGGCATGGTAGGCAAGTTGCTTGAATGTAATAAGTCCTCGAATTTTATCCAAAATGTAAAAGATCCTAGAGGGAGGTTGTTCGAATGTAATGAGTCCTTGAGGTTGACCCGGAATAGAAAAAATCATTGCATGGTACTTAGGTTGTTTGGTCGTAATCAGTCCTTATATGTGCGTGTTCCCATGTTGGAGATGATGAAGTCACAAGACACTTGGTGTGCACATGGGAAGTTCTCACATAGTGGTAGATGCATGTTGTCTTTGTGACGCTAAAGATCCTAGGTGATTCTAACATAGTGGAAGATGCATGTTTTCATGGTGAAGTGAAATATCTTGGAATGCTTTTATGTTGGTAGAACACAGGTGGCCTACATTTGGATTGTGATCTGTGTACTCTATGTGTTCTTTGCGTTTTGTGTAGGATAATCATATGATATGGGTACGACATGATGACGGTACGAGACGCAGGTGATTGCAGTGGAAATGTAATGAATGGTGTTGGGATGTACCTACACAATGGCTTGATCATGGATATGATGAAGACCTGGATAAGGACTAGGCCTACACCCAACATGAAACACGGTTGGCTCTATAGAAACTCCCGATGACAGATAATACTATTCGATGATTGACAGGATTATGACTATGGAAACATCTATGTTTATGACTCTGTGATGATGACTTGACCATATGTGTTGATGATTGTGGCGAGAGATAATCCCTTCCTTGTTAAGAGGGAGTGTTTTTGTATTTGTAACTTCAGAATATATTATGATGTATATTGTCATTGTATAATGTTGTACCCCCATTGGAGATGTGTTTCCCTCCTTTCGTGATGTCATTATTGTGTATGGTCCTTAGGGATGTCCTTATTGTGTATGGTCCTTGAGGTGCATTGAGATCCCTAATAGAAATCCAAACAAACATATTTGTACATAATTTCAATAATAATTATTTTTTCTTAAAACAAGGTAATGGACTATTAATATATCAAATAGACTATTAAAGATTTAAGTATATTTTATGTGTAGTGTAAATTTTGGTAGGTCTTTCCACCTGATAATGACTTGTGAAAATAAATTAATGGCACTAAGTAATAAAGTGGACAAATTCAACATTGGAAGGAAAGCTTCATATTGATCTACCCATTTTCTCTAAATTCAAATTATTTAAGTCATTTTAAAATGGACCAAACTGTTAGAATATAATCCGTAGGGATTATATATTGTAAATAAATAAATAAAGAATAGGAAGCTGAAAAGTTACGTAGGAATATGGATAGGCCGGTCGGAATCTCAACCACCACCTAAAATGTATAAATATATGCATTGTCATTGGAATAATATAGAATCGGGAGTTATACCTAACAAGTGGTATCAGAGCTTGGCTATTTGCCATAACTCCTGCCTGCTGCATTTCAGTCCTGGCATTCTGCTTGCCAGTCCATTGCCAGACTGCCTGCTCCATCAGTCTGCCATTTGGATGCGTTTCTCCTACCAACCTGCATACTTCATTGTGTGCGTTACTAGTCTAGGCTTGCGTTGTGCAATGAGAGTTGTGCTCAACTTGTGGTGTGTGGGTGTTCTCCTTGTGTGGAGGTAGAATGATTTCTTTCCATATTAGATGTGGATTGCATAATACCTAACCCTAACCCTAATTCTGCATTCCTTGTGAAGTTGCGACCTGTGATTGCAGTGAGACTGCGTTGAGAAAGAATACCAGCGTTGGAGCAGTCGTGGGGGCTGTCTGCGTGAAGTTTTATTTGAAGACCGGTGATTGAATATTGTTGGTTGAAGATTCACGCCTATCCCAAACTGCCTGACTGTGTTGATGAACTTTATAGGCTGCATTGAAAGCTGTGTTGAGGCAGTGTTGAAGGCTGCATTGGAAATATTTTGAGCGTGAGTGGAGATATTCTGCGTGGTATTCTGCATGGAGCATGAGCCTGCGTGGAGAGTGAATCTGTTGTATGAGCCTGAATAGAGTGAGTTGATCTTACAAGCAAGTTTTATTTTTTCCAGACTGTTCCACACCACATGTACGAGCTGTAAATTTAGGTTGACAACAAAGAAGAATCATGTTGCAAATGGCTCCAAAGATAGTGTTGATGATAGAGGAATTACTTATGATAATTGGGCAGTAGGTTGGGTGCTACAAATTATTCATTTGTGTGTACCTGTGCATTAATAGTCAATTCCTTTGGAAGTTGCAAACTTCCTCACATCACCTGCGATGATCCTTTTCAAAAATGATGTCTAGATAGCGTTGAAGACTGAACGCGTGAAGACCAGCGTGGAGGTTTCGACCCTTCCCACGGCCTCTCATCTGTCCAAACTCAAACTTCTCGCGTTGAAGACTGAATATTGATATGGTGTGCATATATGCGTTGATATGGTGACTGGTATATGCATTGATATATCCTACATATACTGATATATATTGAAGCTGATGCCTGAAGACTGAGCCAGAACCTACATGGAGACCTGCGTGGAGACCTGCCTGAAGACTGCATGGACTGTGTGTATTGAAGACTGGTGACAGCTGTGAGATAGCTGCATTGGAGATAGCATGGACTACTGCGTGACTCCTCCATCTGAAGACTGAGCCAGAGCCTGCATTGGAGCTTGCGTGAAGAGACTGCGTGTAGGTAATAAGCTGCATAATTTTTTATGTATTGCATATGACCATTGGAAGTGCACAAAAACCCTAATTTGTGCCCTAATTCCTCTCATGATTGATATCATTGAGTTTTGGAGCTGAGTATATATTGAAATAATATATGCTGCGTGAGTTCTGGATTTATATTCCAATAATATATGCTGCAGTTTTGGAGTTGAGTATATATTGAAAGTTGTTGTCCCTTTTACTGGTTTCACCATTTGCATTCCTGCCTTTTGGAAGCCATCATAATCTGCATCATTCGAAATCTTGAATGATGGGCTTGGAGAGAAGACATTAGACAGCTGATGGAGAGTTGCAGACTCGAGGCCACTCAAGTCGAGCTTCATCCTGCAAATTGAGATTGAGAGCGCGGAGAGTGACTGATATATATCTTTTATACTGAATAATAATGTATGTTGTATATCATGCTGACTGATATATTGTGATTGATATGCTGACTGATATTATGCTGAATATTGAAGAATAATGTATGCTGATTAGTGCACTAGTGGAAGTGTTGTGTGAAAAGAGTGCCATCTCTTGTGATCCATGTACAGCAAAATCCTTGTGTTTCACACCATTACCAATTGCATAAAGACCCTGAAGGCTGCGAATTGGTACTGAATTTCTTCTCCCTATATTGCTGCGAATTGAAGATGCGATACTATCAGTGGTATCACTGTCATTGTATCACTTTAAAACCTGAAGTTGAGATTGTAAATCACCTTGGCAAAGACTGTAGACCTGCAAGGTTATTATTTTTTCTATTTCTCTTTGTCATATCAAGTTCATTATTGTAAATTACACTAACAGTTGTAAAGATGCAATATTTGGCATCAATAGTTGGTGCCACTCTCTTGGGCAAAGATCATTCCAAAGGAGAAAGCAGCAAGAGAGGACGAGGAAGAAGAAACTTCAGAGGCAGAGGGGGAAGAAACAAAAGATAAGATTTGCAGTGCATGCGTTGCGGAAAGACTGGGCACACATCAGATCAGTGTTGGGCTTCGTGCGAGTCCATCAAAGACAAGCATAACTAGAAGAAAGATGACAGTAAAAATCTAGATGCTAGTAAATCTTCTGATTCTGCTCATTGTATTGTTGCACATTGTAATCTTGGAATTAATGAAATGACTTCACTTTCATCTTACAAAGATTGTTGGATGCTTGATACTGGTGCAACATCACACATGACATTTAGAAAAGACTGTTTTGAAGAACTTAATGAAACAATAGATGGCATAGTTTACTTTGCAGACAAGTCAAGTCTTAAACCAAAGGGAATGGGCACCATTCGACTGAAGATGCCTGGATTCCTTGATTTCTTGTTGAATAATGTTCTCTATCTTCCAGAGTTGTAGAGAAGCCTGCTGTCCTTGGTGGAGATTCAACAGCGAGGCCATTCCATCGACATGTTTGATGGAATCCTAGAAATAAGAAATTCCTCTGACAACCAAGTCATCATGACTGGATACGAAGATGGGAAGCTGCTGAAGCTAAAGGGTTCATCTGCAAGAGTTCAGAACTA
>LPNX010780364.1:52045-64018 GCA_001517045.1 Pseudotsuga menziesii
CCATCTGTATGATGAGGTAAAAAAGAAATTTGTTATTTCCAGAGATGTCATTTTTCTTGAGACTAATAAAAATGACCAGTCCATTGAGAGACAACTTGATCATTTGGAAAGTTATCATCATCCAAAGACATATTCTGAAAATGAATATGAAATTCCAAACCTTGAAGAGGGGATTCCTATTCTGGATCAACCTTTGGAATTTCCATATGAAGCACCAACTCCCCCGCATGAAGAAGTTCCTACTACTTCACTTGAACAAGAGGTTCAACTGGATGATGTGATTGAGAGAATTGAAAGACTCTCAATCAATGATGAAGCACCACCAGCTAATCAACCAGGACTATCACGGAAGATTCCTAAATGGGCCACAAAGACACTTGAAAGTGTCCATCCAGATGCAGTTGGAAAGACGGGAACAAGAAGTCCGAAAAGACATGGAGGAGAAGCAGATAATTCAGGTGATTACATGGATGTATCATTTGATTGTGAATTTAATTTATCTGCTAAATTTGAACCAACCTCCTTTGAAGAAGCTTCTACTCGTGTTGAGTGGAAAGAAGCTATGCAGAATGAGTATGATGCACTCATAAAGAATGGAACTTGGAAGCTAGTTGACCCTCCAGCTGGAACCAAACCAATTGGCTGCAAGTGGGTGTACAAGAACAAATACAAATCAGATGGCTCACTTGACAAGCATAAAGCGAGGCTTGTAGAAAAAGGCTATGCACAGAAGGAAGGAATTGACTATGAAGAAACATTTTCTCCTACAACAAAATGGGCTACCATCCGTACCTTACTCTCTTTAGATGATCAGAAAGGGTGGAAAGTTCATCAAATGGATGTGAAGACTGCTTTCTTGAATGGAGACTTGAAAGAGAATGTCTTCATGTCTCAGCCAGAAGGCTTTGTTGTGAAAGGAAAAGAACAAAAAGTATGCAAGCTTGTCAAATCCTTGTATGGCCTAAAACAAGCACCTCGCGCATGGTATGAAAAGTTAACCGAGCATCTTTTGAAGTTAAATTTTGAACATTTTGATCTTGATGATGCAACATTGTTTATAAATAAAGTTGGTAGATCTGTTGTGTATCTTGTGGTGTACATAGATGATCTTTTGATGACAAGGAACAATGAGAGCTATATATCATCCATAAAGAAAGATTTGAAAAAGATCTTTGAAATGAAAGATATGGGACATCTCCACTATTACTTAGGAATTGAAGTCACTCAACATCCTAAGTACATATTCCTATCTCAGAAAAAATATGTTGGAGAACTACTAAACAAATTTTGCATGACAGAATGCAACCCTATATCTACTCCAATGGAACAGAAAATGAAGCTCACATCAAGCGAAGGAAAAGAATTTGAGGATGCGACCAAGTATCGACAACTTGTAGGAAGCCTTATCTATCTTACAACAACTAGACCAGATATTTCTTATGTTGTTGGCATACTTTCAAGGTTCATGCATAAACCTTGTGAACGACACTGGTCAGCTGCAAAAAGAGTTATAAGATACTTGAAGGGGACTCAAGACGTTGGACTCAAGTACTCTAAAGTGGATGACTTCAAATTTATTAGGTACTCAGACTCAGATTTTGATGGCAATAAGGAGACAGGAGTATCAACTTCTGGATACACTATGAGTCTTGGATCAGCAGCTGTTTCATGGAGATCACGCAAACAGTCAGTTCCAGTAGATTCAACAACAGAAGCAGAATATGTGGCTGCAGCTGAAGCAACAAAAGAAATAGTATGGCTCAGAAAGATACTTGAATATTTGCAAGAAAAAAAAGAGGACTCCACACCATTGTTGATCGACAATACTTCTGCAATCAAGCTGGCTAAGATTCCTAGATTCCATGATCGAACCAAACACATCAACAAAAAGTATCATTTGATTCGACATCATGTAGAGGCCAAGACAGTCCATCTTTGACATTGTTCCACAAATGATCAAATTGCAGACATATTCACCAAAGTGCTTGAACGAGAAAAGTTTGAAAGATTCAGAAACATGCTTGGACTTACGAACACCCCTTCGGATTAAGAGGGGGATTGTTAGAATATAATCCGTAGGGATTTTATATTGTAAATAAATAAATAAAGAATAGGAAGCTGAACAGTTACGTAGCAATATGGATAGGCCGGTCAGAATCTCAACCACCGCCTGAAATGTATAAATATATGCATTAGCATTGAAATAATATAGAATCGAGAGTTATACCTAACACAAACCAAGTAAGTAAAGTTCTATAATCAAAGTTCTTATTTTAATTTATTATTATTATTACTACACTATTATTCAACCCTCATTGAATGAAGGAATGGTGATACAATAATCAATATATAAAACTAGATCTCAACACCCTAGTAACCCCAACCATTCCCAATTACCGTTATACAACAACCTCACAATGCTTTATAGCCAAAGTTCTTAATGCTACCACTCCCCAATACAGTTATACTACAACCCCATGTCTTATAAGCGTGTTTGAACTGACCCAATGGACGTTCTTCCAAACGATCTCGTTCGCAAGTGCTTGTTGGGGTGCCTTACAAATCACACGATAACGTGAAAGCTGTGTGCAGAGAGTGGGAGGCTATAGTGAGTAACCCTAGGTTCTATGTGGATAGAAAGATAACTGGAGCGAGCGAGCAGCGCTTATATGTCTGAAGGATCAGATGGTCGTCAGTCCCTTATATGCAATAACGGCTTATGACCCTGTGAAGGGCACCTGGGAAACCCTATCTCCCATTGATAATCCCAAGTGTGCTAAATACCATTATGGTGCCGGTGGGTTGCAGTGAATCGCAAGCTGGTTGTCATAGGTGGATACAATTTTCAGAGCAATAGAGCTGTGCAGACTGTATATATTTATGACTTTCTGTCTGCCCAGTGGAGCCGCAGAGCTGACATGGCTGCACCTCGATACTCCTTTGCTTCCTGTGTCTCTTCCTCCACTGGACTTATCTACGTCGCTGGCGGGGCCGGTGGCTATTCAAATCCTCTGGCGACTGCAGAAACTTATAACGTGGAGGAAGATAAGTGGGAAATTTTGACTGCAATGACACAACCACGCAGCTTGGGATTCCAGGCTTTTTTCATTGAAGGTAAATTCATGGTGATAAGCAGACATCCATTCGACAGAAGTGCAGAATTTTTCGATCCGACTGTGAGAACGTGGAGAAGTTGTGAAGATATGTGGATCAGTTGAAGGAGAAATCCATGGCCAAGCTGGGAAGTTGCTACTTTTTCTACCAACTTGTAGTGTTCGTTCAACGAGATGTAATGAAATATAATGCAGAGAAAAACGTTTGGACTGCGGTGGCTACTCTTCCGCGAGATATTCACTCGGGTGCTCGTGTTGCGCAGTGGCGTGACTCTCTTTTTGTAAGTGGATTTGACACCATCAGCCATAAACATTTCTATTATTTGCTGAACCCGTCAATAGCACAGTTGATTGAAGTTAACAGAGATGGTGGGCGAGACATAGTTTTATCTGCAACAACAGTCGAGATTTGAATATAATTATCTTTTTAAGCAATAATATTCATTATGCATGGCACCGTTTAATGATGTGGCTGTAGATAGAATGATGCCACTAGTATTCTATCAATGGTTGGATTCAATTTAATTCTCAATCTTATTTTGTGTTTCTGTATATTGTGTTGTGTTGATGTCAATTTGACTTGACATGCTTTCACTATATTTTAATATAATAAAGTCATATTTTTATGTGGTGAACTGCTTGATTTATATTAAAATGAATATATAGTAAGTAAAGCTTAAAATAAACCACGTGTATATTATTTTCATAAATTGTATACTAAATTTTAAAAAATAATAAATTATTATTTTATAAATATATATATTAATTAATATTATAAAATGAATAGAAGTAAATATATATATTAAGTTAATATAAAATTAAAAGTTTAATATATTGTTAATACTATAAAATGATTGTCAATCTCATATATATGTATGTATTATGTTAATAGTTAAGATTATAAAATGAATCTACCCTCGATGTTGGTGTTTTCATGGATCCTTCATCTGGTGATGCACACTCACCACTTGGCTCCAACATAAGGCACCAGTCCACCTCCAGCCATGCAAATAGGTTACACTTAATGGGTGTGCCCCTCAAAATCACTTCGCTTGGCAGCTCGTTCCCCAAACACGCTCCACATGGAAGCTCGCTCCTGCCATTTGGCTTCGGCACGCGTCTTCGACTTTCAACCAACTATGCATATGGGAGGACTTTGTTACGGAGAGAAATTCCTATGGCTTGGGATACCACAACAGACAGCTTGACTCCATAAATCAATCATTTCCAATATGCAAGAGAAATCAAATGTCTAACACTAAATGATCAGACCTCGTACCTTATTCCGGACGGTTGAAGTAGATCCTCGTTGAGCTTTCCAACTTCAGCTTGAATTGATGAATCACTTCCTCAACAACAAGTAAACAAGACAAACATACTATATATATTGGTGTTAGATCTACTCTAGCATATATAATCAACAACGTATAAGCATTTGAAATCATCCATGGATAAAATATTCATTCAAACATACATTATTGGACAGGAAAAGATATTTCTATTAATATAAAATCAAAGATTACAATGAATACAACCTCTGTCGGCACGTCTGCGAATCGAAGAAACTGAATCCCCCACTTGGGCCTCCACCACCTCAATCCTCCATCTCTCGGTAGCAAGCTCACAAGCAAAAGGCAAGCTTGGGAAGAACACCAAAGTGCTCCAAACGAAAAAGGCATGGAGACTCAAGCACAAGTTCCGGCAACAATGGACTATAGTTTCTTTGCTCTCAATTCTCTTATGCCTTCAACGTATCCAAAGGGTTCCTTATATAGCTTTTCAATGGGGTAATGAAAGGTCGAATCGGAGCGATCTCAAGGCATATGGAAGGCCAGGAGACAAGTGATTCGGATCCATGTCAAGGAAATCTCCAAAAAGATATGGATTTTGTACACATCCTGATGTATGCGATTTTAGGGGTCAAACCCGTGTATATACACGATAAGGGGTTTAAAAGTCGCATATAGCAATTTTCACATGTTTATAGGGATGGTCTAGGAAACATCAAAGGACAAAAGATGGTCCAAGGGGTCTAAGGAGTCTGCAGATGGACAGGGGAAGGCCATACAAGTGTGATTCACCTGGTGTGGTAAAATCAGCTATAACAGATGCCCCCTAATGTGTGAGGTCAGAGGGGTCATACTATGGCCGAAATACATTATAAGTCCATCCCAGAAGTGGAGTGATGAAGAATCCCAAATGGAAGACCAGCCACCCAATCAGCATAGTACAATGATACAACTCTGCACATAACTACAAATACATATAGCAGTCCTGGATACATAAGAGTACAATGGCCATGAATAAGCATGATATAAAATGTCACATAAGTGGTCATCGCCACGTATAATATACATAGATCAGAATCTCCATGATAAAGATATACAGAGGATCATGATCTTCATAATGGCTGGAAATGTCTGACATATACTGGAATCAAGTCACGAGAGCTAAAATCTCATGAACACTAGCACGATCAAGGATGTAGCATATAAGAGATGCCACCAATCTGGAAGGTCTTCTACACAAACCGCTACGAGTACAAGTCCTACTATGTAAATAGAGCTGTTGACTCATGTCACCTTCGAACAGAGCACTGTATATCACATCCGTTGGTTGGGTTTATAGTTTGACTTTAGGAGCTGTAGTCGTTTATCTCAGTTTATCTCCACCGACTAGTTAAGCTTCCATTCCCCATTGAGCCTCTGTCGATGTCTCCTGTGTCGCAGAGATGTCATAGTTTTGTATATCGAGTCTATGCTACCTTTATTCAGTCACCATTCATTGTTATGCTCTTGTTCGAAAGAATTTGAAACTTGAGTCGGCCATTCCTCAGTTATCTTGACTTTGCATGTCGGTCATTCCTGGTACAATTACTGGTTCATGCACCTTATGATCGAGTCCTTCCACATTATATAGATTTGTTGAGTACCTCATGTTGGATGATGGGGGATGCTTTGATGCCCTCCTTCCGACAGATTTCATCCCATCAACTTCAGATAATTTATTCTAGGATTGGAATCTAGAGTCATTTTTTAGTGCCTTGAGACTCGCAGTCATCAATGGCAGGTTCTCTCGTCGAGTCGCCAATTCTATTACAGAGAGAAAGTCCTATGGCTTGGGGTACCACAATAGACAGCTTGACTCCATAAATCAATCATTTCCAATATGCAAGAGAAATCAAATATCTAACACTAAAGGATCAGACCTCGTACCTTATTCCAGATGGTTGAAGTAGATCCGTGTTGAGATTTCCAACTTCAGCTTGAATTGATGAATCACTTCCTCAACAACAAGTAAACAAGACAAGAATACTATATATATTGATGTTAGATCTACTCTAGAATATATAATCAACAATGTATAAGCATTTGAAATCATCCATGGATAAAATATTCATTCAAACATACATTATTGGACAGGAAAAGATATTTCTATTAATATAAAATTAGAGATTACAATGAATACAACCTCTGTCAGCACGTCTACGAATCAGAGAAACTGAATCCCCCACTTGGGCCTCCACCACCTCAATCCTCCATCTCTCGATAGCAAGCTCACAAGCAAAAGGCAAGCTTGGGAAGAACACCAAAGTGCTCCAAGGGACAAAGGGATGCAGACTCAAACACAATTTATGGCAACAATGGACTATAGTTTCTTTGATGTCAATTATCTTATGCCTTCAATGTATCCAAATGGTTCCTTATATAGATTTTCAATGGGGTAATGAAAGGTCGAATATGAGCGATCTCAAGGCATATGGAAGGCTAGGAGACAAGTGAGTTGGATCAATGTCAAGGAAAACTCCAAAAGGATTTGGATTTTGTACACATCCCGATGTACACGGTTTTAGGGGTCAAACCCACGTATATATGCGATAAGGGGTTTAAAAGTCGCGTATAGAAATTTTCACATGTTTATAGGGATGGTCTAGGAAACATCAAAGGACAAAAAATGGTCCAAGGGGTCTAAGGAGTCTGCAAAGGGACAGGGGAAGGCCATACAAGTGTGACTCACCTGGTGTGGTAAAATCAACTATAACATACTTTTAAAGGCGCCCATTTAGAAGGCTCGAGTTTAATTAAGCTCCAATGTGAGGTTACTAACCAGCAACCTTATGCGATGGAAGACATCCGAGGTCATTTGTACGTTGGGAGCTATAAGCTATAGATCTCATGTGTGGCTTACCTGTCGCCCGCTCTGTCAATACATGAAATGGTGCTCATGCTTGGCTCCTCTTTTATTATCTCTCCCTCAATGCTCTCTTGGTGGCTCTGTAATGTTTTGTTTAACTCTGAAAATTTCTCGGCTCTGTGTGTTTGGGAGCTTTTTTCACTCAACATGCCCTAGCAGAGAGGTACCCCCGTTGTGGCACTAGGCATGGTTCTAGTAGAGAAGCTAGGTCTCTCAGGAAATACAAGGCAATGAACATTGGCTATGATAGCGAAGTTTTGTCCCCGATTCAAGCGCTTATTGATAAATGGGAGTCCGGTTTGGTAGTGGATTTTCTTGCTACATGAAATTTTGGTAACCAAATCAAGTTCTACTACCTGGTTAAAAATATGCTTGGGAACCTAGTAGAGGAATTTTCAGCAAATTGGACCTCTACAACTACCTCCATCTTGGATATCAAGGCTCTTTTAGTGCATTTGGATGCTAAATTGGAAATCCTCGACGTTAGCCTAGTCGGGGGAAAGTATTATGTGGAGCCGTGATCCAATTTGCACAGGCACCTAGCTACGACTGATTCCACTACCACGAGGGCTAACTTGGATGGCACGACAGATAATCAACCAGGAGAGTCATCCTCTACGCCTCTGACTCCATCTATTCTAGGGGAATTGTTTGCTAGGGTGACAGGGTGTTCTGAAGCCTTGCTGGCCACCACCTCAAGACCAATTATGCATGACTTGGACGCTTCCTCTAGCCTGTCATCTCTTCTCATCACCTTCTCGCTTCCCTTCACCATATATTTGTTGTACTTCAAATAGATGTGCACGTCCACTGGGGGCACTTCTCTCTGCGAAAAAAACTGACCCACTAACGCCCAAGCTCCCTCCACAGGGGTGGGATGACAACTTATTTGGCAGCTACCCCATAGTTGAAGATAAACCTAGCCCCCCTGTGCAATATGGTCATCCCTAGCTCTCTCAACTATAAAAAAAGGTTTCTCATTTTTCTATTAAACTATATTTTTTCATGCTCGGTTATGGTTTATAGTAAAAATTGTAAAGTCTTCAATGGTGTACAAGTCAATTTCCCTATGCTACTTATACGCATGGCATTTTTTAGCGCAGGGGCAGGCAGTTCCACCAACCTAAACCACCCAGGATAGCATTTTGCCTTGTAATATTTTTTTTAATCTTAATATAATTTTTCTCTGCAGCTTTACAAAAAAAAAATTAGAAAATGAATGTAAATTAAATCTAGACATTAGGTTAATATGATAAAATAAAATGATGGTTAATCAAACATGTATTAAATTATACCATTTGTATTAGTTTCTCAATGAGAAAGTAATAAGTTAATAAAAGAGGTAATAACAAAGTTAAGTACAAATGTTGTAAATATTTTCACTTCACGAATTAACTTCCAAGTTGCAAAGGCAAAAAACCCATGCAATTAAGACCAAACACATGTAATTGAGACCAGTTTGAGTTGTTCAACTTGTTTAGATTTACAATTTTTTGTAGCTTTATTTTTCCAAGGATTGGGCTTTAAGGTTACCAATAATTTTATGTTACTCTCATCCTTATGGGACTAGCATAAATTAAGTGGCACTTCCACATGCTTGAAAAAATTACACCTCAATTATGGAACTAGTGTTGCAATCCCATCACCATTTGTAAGTCAACTGGAGGAAACGAGCTCATTGAAATTGAAAATCTCTAATTGTTTTCACATTATTTCAACTTAAAACCCACTATTTTTCCTACATTTTTGTGCAATTATGCCCCCATGGACACACCCATTTTCCCTCACTTTTATTTATTTCATGGCCAAGGAAGTACATGGGTGGTACACAAGTCTACATCTTCATGAGTGAAATATGATTATGTAGGTTAGAGGCCACACATAATCCTCCCAAGTGTGTTGTTTGTGTCATCTCGATGAACATTCTCATTCTAATATTCTCAAGATACCTTCCTTGTTGGTAAAGGTGTGGATTCCTCAATAAACCATTCCTTACATTCATTGAAGATAAATTTAATCAATCAATTAAATTTCTAGGATATAATGGTTATGAATTTGGTGGGGCAATCGATAAAAAAAATATACCTTTTGTTGGCCCTAGAAAAAAATAGACAGAAATTTGCTCAAAAATATGAAGATTTTGAGTCGCAAGACAAGTAAAGGCTGCAATAGAAAAAACAATGACAAAAGAGGAGAAAAACAAGTGGGTCTATACAAGCTAATGAGGGTCTCTTTTGACACGTTAAATCGAATAGAAAACTTAAAAACAGGCATCCATCAACTTACATCGATATTTTGAGACACTTACACAATGAATCTTGCTATGAGTAAAAAAGATGAAATGTAGGAAATTGAATTATGTTTCCAAATATATAATTTTTTTTATTGAAAATGTTTTTAACTATATAAATTTAGATCTTTTTTAACGGACACTTTTTTATTTTTGGGACAAATTATAAGGTATATGTTTCCATCGGTGTAGCCTTTGAGTGACTAAATGATGGAATAAACTTATGAAAACTGGTAGACATATAGAGAACAGATAGTACTAGTGCACGACTATTTTTTCAATAATAGTTTTTTTTATTTATCTAAGTGATCAAACCTTGAAAATGGTATGTCAATTGTGGGTGCAATGTTTGAATGTCTTAATGCAATTATTTTGAAATGGATTTTTTATAACATGTAGAGGTCGGTGTTCTTTAATGCACCATACAATTTTTTTAATGGTTGAGAAACGAAAGAGTTATGGACAAAACACTATCAGTGTTTTTTTTGAGTTGAGGAGTGATGACATAAGATAAATAAGAAAAAAATAGAAAAAATTGTACATTCTTGTTAAAAATTACATATTTGGAATATGCAAAAAAAACCATATATGTTTCTAAAATTTTGATTAAAAAATGGAGGTGTGCATGATACTGTAACCAATGGCTAAACACGAGCATATTGAAAATTTGGATATAATGCTCAATTAGCCATGTTTTATCATACTCCAAGTCATAGACATGTTGAATCTGAAGCAAAGTCTGAAGCAGACACATAGACATAAGAATTCCATGCTAGCATGGGTGGACTTTCAGCCATAGTGGCAATAAATGTGCTCATGTTTTGTTTAAATTCAAATATGTATTTCCTCCAATGCTAAATGTGCACCCGTTATATTGCTGGAAAACACATGCACATTTTATAAGATTATAACGCGTGCACATTATGTAAGCATATAACTTTAGATTTGACTACATTACCGATTACAACAATAATTTTATTATTTTATGACCCCCTCCCCCACCCTCTCTTCCCCCTAACTCTTACTAACCCCCCCTCCTCCTCTCCCTACCTCTAACCTGCACCCCCCCAACCCCCGCTCCTCCTCTCTCTCCCTAAAACACCACCACCCCATTAGTTCTTGTTATTTCCCTCTCTCTCTCTCTCTCTCTCTCACACACACACACCTATGTCTCCCCTTACCACTAACACATGTATGTCCCCTCCCCCCCAACCCCTAACCCTAACCCTTTCTCTCTACCTATAAGTCTTAAACAACCCCCTATTTTTCTATCTCTAATCACTTAGTGCCCCCCTAAACCCCTCTTCCTCTCTCTCTCTCTATCTCTCTCTCTCTCTCTCTCTCTCTCTCTCTCTCACACACACACACACACACACGCACACACACACAAAAACACACATCGCCCTAACACCTCTCCCTCACTCCTAACACCTATCACCTCTCTCTATTCACTCTCTCTCACTCCCCAACTAATCCAACAACACTTATCCCCCACCCCTATCTATTCCCTTACCCTCCCTCTCTCTCCCTCTCATACACCCACATTACACATCCATAGGTCACCCCCTCCCACTAACATCCCCCCTCTTCCCCCAAATTCTTACTAATCCCCCATCCTCCTCTCCCTACCTCTAAATTCCCTCCTCCTACTACATCTCTTCCCCCAAATTCGTACTAATCCTCCATCCTCATCTCCCTACCTCTAAATCACCTCCTTCTCCTACATCTCTTCCCCCCTCTTCTCCATTACTAATCCCTTATCCACTCTCTCTTACTCCCAAAACCTGACACATAAAAAACCCCTCCCCAACCCCTAACAACCACACACACACACACACATTTCCATAGGTCTTCCCCCACCTATAACCCCCCTCATCCGCCTACCTCTAACCCCATCCAATTCACCCTAACTCTAACCCCACCCAATCCCTTCAATCCCATCACAACCCACTGCTCTTTATCCCTATCTCTCTCTCTCTCCCCACTATTTATCTCCTTACCACTAACCCCCCCCCCCTCTCTCTCTCTCTCTCACACACACACACACACAAACATCCCTTTGTTTCCCCCTACCACTAACACTCCCGCTCATGCACTCTCTCTCACTCCCCAAATCATCCATCTACACCTAACCCCCACCCCCATATTTATTCCCCAACCTTCTCTCTCTATCTCTCTCACACACACATCCCTTTGTTTCTCCCTACAACTAACACCCCTCCTCCTCCACTCTCTCTCACTACCAAACTCATCCAACTACACCAATCCCACACCCCCCTATCTATTCACCAACTCTCTCTCTCTCTCTCTCTCTCTCTCTCTCTCTCTCACACACACACACACACACATATCCCTTTGTTTCCTATTACCACTAAC
>LPNX010780364.1:76007-170670 GCA_001517045.1 Pseudotsuga menziesii
CAACTCCCCCTCCTCTCCCTCTCTCTCTCTCTCACAAAGATCCCTTGAGTTTTAAAACAATATAGTTAGGTTGAAGAGAGGGGGGGTGTTAAGGTGCTAAGAATTAGGGATTTCTTGTTAATTCCCCCTAAGAATTGAATGATCCCTTATACATGGAACTACCTTCTTAAATGATCCTAACTCTATTCGCGAGTAACCCGTAAGCGTTATATGTGGTAAAAATGTGCTTGTGTTTTTGTTAATAATAGAACATGCACGTTATTTCTCAGTACAAACAATAGAAGTCCCTGCCCAAGAAACACTCTATCATATTTCAAGCATGTTTCACAGTCCACACGCAATTCCATGTTGCAGATAGTGTGTTCATTCTCTTCTTCACTAGATTATCACACAAAATTTTGTTTTTGACATCAAGCATCTCCATCAGAAGTGTCTAAGGATTGATTGGAGCATGATATACATTGAGGAGAAATAAAGAAACAATTAATTGAGAAAGAAATAAACTAATTGAGCAAGAATGAAACCAAGCTTGGGGAATCTCCCATTGAGGAGCACCATAGAGCATCTCCACCATTGTTGTTCTTGCAATTGAGGAGCTAGAAAAGTCAACATTAACTTGGTCATTGTGGTGGAGTATATAGACACAATTGAGAAAGAAATATACAAATATTGGGGAGTCTCCCATTAAAGAGCACCATTGACCATCTATACCTTTTTTTTCTTGCATTTGAGGAGCTAGCAAAGGAAACATTCCTCCCAATATTCCCCTTGATTTGAGTATGTAGACATAACTGAGCAAGGAATAAACCAATCTTGGGGAGTCTCCCATTGAACAGAACCATTGACCATCTCCACCTTAATTTCATTTCATTTGAGGAGCTATCAAAGGAAACATTCCTCCCAATCTTCCCCTTAATTTGAGTATCTAGACACAATTGAGCAAGAAACAAACCAAGCTTGGGGAGTCTCCCATTAAAGAGTACCATTGACCATCTCCACCTTTTTTTTCTTGCATTTGAGGAGCATCAAATAAAATATTTCATTGGTCATTGTGGTGGAGTATCTAGACACTTGATTTGTCAAGAAAGAAACCAAGCTTGGTTAATATCCCATTGAGGAGAACCATATAACATTAATCATTGTGGTGATGGGAAATTCAGGCAATCGAGCAAGAAAATAGGGAAGGGAGAAGATACCCACTTAAATCCTTGAATAAATTAGAGAAAATAAACAAATTATGAATTCTGAGAGAGTCAGTGAATGCTGAACATATGCTCAAAGAAGAAAATGTTGTTCAAACCACCCTGGAGGATTTGTAATTGCCATTGTCTGATCAATAGCAAGAGATGGAAGGACATGAAGCTCATGCTCAAATTCCAGACCGATCGGGTGATATGATACAAGGTGCAATTCCAACCTACCTACCCCCATTAGAAATTCATGTTGAAGAACTCCAAAATGTATACAGATCGATGAAAGTATCATTGGTTCGCTTGAAGGTACATTTTCTAAAAGCAGTATTGCATATAAATATCAACATATACTTGTCAACTATTTTGATTCTAAATGTGATGGAGATAAATGTAGATTATTTATATCATTATTAAAATCTAGGTCTATGATTTTTTTTAGGAGAAACCTAAGGATAAAGATGATAAATAGTTGTGAACCAATTTACCATGTTGTCAGAAGTTTAGTAGATTCATTTAGTACTATTCGAAATAAATATCATTCAAAGTATCGCAATGCAGCTCGTCATGTGTTGTCACAATTGAGCGTGAACAAAAGCACTAGGGCCCTTCAACTTCTTAAGTCTACATCAAAAAGAAATGATCATATCTGGCGCCGTTGCCAGGGAACGAATGAGCATATCTGCCCTGGGAGAACGACAAAGTTGAAGAAAGATTTATGTGGGCAAACAAGAATTTTATCAAGAAGAAGGTTGTATATTTGCCCTGGCAACTCCACTGTGAAGCTTGTTCAAAACCTAAGGAGTCATTCTAGATTTGAGAAGACACACGCGAGGTAACTCTGATACCGAAGTCTTGAGAAGTTTTGAAGATCCAGAAAAGTTATTTAAAAAGAAAAATAAAGAAAAGTTAGGTTTTCCTTTGTTTACTGCATCATCGTCCCAAGATTCCCATATTGATCCAGGATGGGAAGTTAACGTTGGAAAGAATCTGTTGAGAACCAAGTCTGAGTCTGACCTTAAAGATACTGAGTTTAATCCCCATAGATTAGAATATTACTTGTTAGATTCCCTTTGGAGAGATTTGCAACAAACCACAAAGGTTGAAACATCTACCTCTCAGAATACTCAAACCTCTTCAAACCCTGCGAATCCACCTAGACCAATGGCTTCCAGATTTGCTCCCTTGTGTCTGCCTGCTGTATTATATGACCTCCCTCAAAATTATTCTCAGAGAATTTCCTTATTTGATGGAGAGGGTGATATAACCACAAAACAGCACGTTGCCAAGTTTGAAGATTTTATTGACTTAGAAGAAGTCGATTATCCTGATGTTAAAATGCGGTTATTTTCCCAAAGCTTGTCAGGAGAGGCAAAGAAGTGGTTTAAAGACTTACCAAATGGGTCTATAGTAAATTTTCAGGCCTTCCAAAATGCTTTTCTGGACAAGTGGGATGACAAACAGAATCCTCTACAACTTTTATCTCAGTATAACAGTCTCAAAAAGGGGGGTTTTGAATCTGTTCATGAATTCTCTAGCAGATTCATGAGGGCTTATAACTCTATTCTAGAAGATATAAAACCTTCTCCTACAGCTGCCAAACTACATTATGCTGGGGCTTTTGATAATGATTTTGCATTCTCATTGCGGGAGAGGAAATCGACAACTCTCGCTGCCATGTTTACTGATGCCCTAGAAGTGGAAGCTAACATGATGGCGAGTGGAAAAATGAGGCATAGGGATTTGGATAGGAGGAGAAAAGAAGAGAATTTGCCTTCTACTTCATCCTCTTCTGCTAATGCTAAATTTGAAATGATGTTGAAAACCATGGAAAAGTTGATGGATAAATTAACTGTGGATACTAGGCCTTTCAACAGAGAGCAAGGGGATCCCCAAATCAGGAATCCAAATTTCAGAAGACCAAATCCCCCTGTTCCTCCCCAAAATAGATAGAGAGACCAGAGGAATCCAAGAAACCAAGAAGAACAACCCATCCATCCACCTTTCCCTGAAAATTATGTTGCCGATGAAGAAGATCCCCCGGAAAATGAGATTCATCTATTTGGAGAACACAATTCAAAGATATATCTTACTGAAGAAGAGCATAACATGTTTGAACAGGAGGGTGGAAATGAAGAAATTGAAAAGGGGAATGAGTTGTATCAAAGAGGATATTTGCACGCTATGGATGATGTGCAGAGGAAAATCAGATTGAGGAACAGGGATGTCCCCATAAATAAAGGGAAGGCAAACCCAAATCAGCCTTCCTCTAGTTCTTTGAATGTAGAGAAAGGAAAAGAATTACAAAAAGAGCCTTTTGTAAATAAAGAGGTTGAAAACGATGTACAAAGGGATAAAATAATAAAGAAGGCGACTCCGGTTGATGTGGAAAATATTGGTTCTGGTTTTAATTTACAGAATGAGCTTTCAAAACTAAAAATCTCTGTTCCGTTCAATGAATTGTTGAGAAACACTGAATACAGGGATACCATCACAAAAATGGTCAGGAATCAAGGCGAATGGCAGTCTGACATTTTAGAACTGAATGATGACAATCCAGCTATTTCATTTGGGCCAAAAATTGAAAATATGGAAGGTGAAGAAGTTCCTCCTTTCTATTTAAGCTTAAATGTACATGACAAAGTGGTCCATAATGCTATGTTGGATTCTGGGGCATCACACAATCTAATGCCCAAAGGGGTGGTAGAAAGTCTGGGATTGGAGGTGACAAGGCCTTATAAAGATTTATATTCTTTTGATTCTAAAAGAGTGAAATGCCTTGGATTAATCAAAGACATGGTGGTGACCCTAAACAAATTGCCTTCTAAAACTATAGTTATGGATGTGGTAGTGGCAGATATCCCACCAAAGTTTGGGGTATTGCTGTCAAGATCTTGGACTTCCAAATTGAAAGGCAGTTTGCAGATGGATATGTCGTATGCCACGATTCCTATTCAAGATGGGAACAAAAGACTATATAGTGAAAAGAGAACTCCATATGTGGTAAGCAGTCAAGATAAACCTGAAATTCATCACATTTATGCTATTGATACCGATCTGGGGTCCTCCATTTTCTTCAATGATGCTGTTATGCATGACGTAGAAGAGGCTTTGCAGAAAAAGTATAAAGAAAATAGGGAAAAGGAAGTGATAAAACAGGATGCTTTGGAAGCAAAGCAAAAAAGAGAAGGACAGTGGATTATGTACTTTGATGGATCTGCTGCGAAAGTAGGTGCTGGAGCAGGAGTATACATAATCTCTCCTATTCAAGGTGAATTCAAAGCCCTATCATACAAGTTGACATTTGAGTGTACAAATAATGTGGCAGAATATGAAGCTCTATTATTGGGCTTGCATGCTTTGAAAGATCTAGGAGCTCAAAGGATAAGGATCTTAGGAGATTCTGAGTTAGTAATAAACCAAATAAATGAAAGTTATCAAACTAGACACCCTCGAATGAGGGCTTACAGAAATGAAGTGTGCGATATGCTTGGTAACTTCTTTACTGAGCATACGATTCAGGTGATTCCAAGACATGAAAACCTGGTAGCTGATTCTTTAGCTATGGCTGCTGGAAAATTTGAAACACTTGTTACTGGTCAGAGGGAATACCAGGTGGAAATTATGAATAGACCATCTATTCCTGACAACTCTAAATATTGGCAAGTGTTCGAAGATGATATGCAGATCCGAAGATTCCTGGAAATTTCAGAGGAATTTGTGAATACTCCTATTGACACTAAGAATGGAAATGACGAGAACACTCAAGAGGAAGAGAAGAGCACTGAAAAATTGAAAGGGACCTTAGGAGGTAAGGATATCATCGAGTTGAAAAATAATTTCATACCAAGAGGATTAATCCCTTTAGAAAATCTTTTTGATCAAAATGATGTAGCTAAAAATCCAAAAGTGAAGCCCGTTGGTGATGCTATCGAAGACCAGAATATTGGTACTAAAGAAAACCCTAAAATTGTAAAGTTGTCCAAGAAATTACCTGAGAAAGAAAAAGAAGAATATGTGAAATTAATGAAAAATTACACAAATGTTTTTGCTTGGAGTTATGAGGATCTCAAGGAGTATGATACTTCAATCATACAACATACTATTCCTATAAAGCCTGGGGAGAGACCTTTTAAACAGAAGCTCAGAAGAATAAATCCTAAGCTCCTACCCATCATTGAGAAAGAGATCAAAAAACTGTTTGATGCTAAAATCATTGTAACATTGAGATTTTCAAGATGGGTTGCAAACTTAGTTCCTGTCAGAAAAAAGAACAAAGAGATAAGATTATGCATAGATTTCCGTAATTTGAATCAAGTTTCCATGAAAGATAACTATCCTCTACCCAAGATGGATCAAATACTGCAGCAGGTGGTGGGGGATGAAAGAATGTCAATGCTGGATGGTTTTTTTGGGTATAATTAGATCAAGGTGTTACCAGAAGATCAGGAGAAGACTGCTTTTACTACACCTTGGGGCACCTTTATGTATGCAAAGATGCCTTTTGGTTTGATGAATGCAGGGGCCACTTTCCAGTGAGCTATGGATATCACTTTTGTAGGAGAAATTGGAAATTTTGTAGTGATCTACATGGATGATATCACAGTTTACTCGAAGTCTGACACGGAGCATCTGCATCATCTGGAGAAAGTGTTCATGAAATGCAAAAAGTTTGGTATATCATTGAATCCTAAGAAGTCAAATTTTTCTCTGGAAGAAGGAAAGATACTGGGCCATATAATATCAAAAGATGGCATAAAGATTGATCCTGAGAGGGTAAGTGCAATTCTGAAGGTAGGAGAGCCTAGAAGCAAAAAGGAGATACAGTCTTTCTTAGGACAGGTAAATTTTCTGAGAAGGTTTATACCAAGTTTTGCGGAGATCCTAATGAACATCACAAATATGTTGAAAAAAGGGCATGAAATAAAATGGAATGCTGAATCTAAACAGTCCTTTTGGTAAATCAAGAAGGCAATTTCAGAGGCTCCTGTGTTAGGGAGTCCAGATTTTACTAAATATTTCTCAATATTTTCATATGCTTCAGAATATACTATAGCAGCTGTTTTACTGCAGAAAAATGATGAGGATATGGAACAACCCATAGCATTCTTCAGCAAGATGTTGAGGGATGGTGAATTGAAATATGACATTATGGAGAAACAAGCCTATGCTTTAATTAAAGCATTGAAAGATTTCAGAATATATATTCTAAATTCACATATAATTGCCCATGTTCCATCTGCTGCAGTAAAAGGTATCCTAACTCAACCAGATCCAGAAGGCAGAAGAGCAAAATGGATTGCTACATTATTGGAGTATGATATTGAGATAAAGCCTACCAAATTGATTAGAGGGCAAGGATTAGCTAAAATGATGGCTAATTCCAATTGTGAAGCTTTGCAAATTAATTTCCTTTCTCATCAAGCTGATCAGTTGGATACAGAGATAGAAGTAATGGTTGATTTTGTGGCATCTCCATGGTATTCTGATATTGTATATGTCCTTCGTAATTTGCAAGCCCCAGAAGGATTAAGTAAATCAAGAGCGAGATCTGTAAAGCTAAAATCTACAAAATTTTGTATCATAAATCGGTATCTTTATTGGAAAGACCCTGGAGGAGTGTTGCTGAATTGTATTTTGGAAGATGAGGCTCAGCAAATTACCAAAGAATTTCATCAGGGAGACTGTGGCGGACATCATTCTTGGAAGGTGACTGCAAACAAAATCCTAAGAGCTGGTTATTATTGGCCTACATTATTTTCAGATGTGTACAAAGAAATCAGCAAATGTCATCAATGTCAAATTTTTGACGGTAAGAGAAAAGTATTGCCTCTCCCTTTGAATCCAATAACAGTTGAAGCTCCCTTCCAGCAGTGGGGTTTGGATTTTATTGGTGAAATAAACCTCAACTCATCAGGTCAACACAAGTGGATTTTGACAGCCACAGATTATTTTACTAAATGGATAGAAGCAATTCCTACCAGGAGAGCCACTGAAAATGTGATCATGGATTTTCTTGAAGAGAACATATTGGCTCGATTCGGGTGCCCAAAAAGGATAGTAACAGATAATGCGGCTTCTTTCAAATCCAGGAAAATGATTAATTTTTGTCATAAATATCACATAAGTCTCAATCATTCGACTGCCTATTATCCTCAAGGAAATGGGTTAGCTAAATCTTCAAATAAGAGCTAAGTAAGGATCATCAAGAAGCTGTTGGAGGATAATAAGAGGTCCTGGCACACCAAACTAAAATATGCTCTATGGGCCAACATGATTAGCACTAAGAGAGAAATAGGCATGTCTCCGTTCCAACTGGTGTATGGGGCTGAAGTGGTTTTTCCATCATCATTAGGGGTACCGGTTATGAGATATTTCCAAGATCAGCAAGAAGAACCAAATCACATACAACGTAGAATAAACCAGATTATTGAGCTGGAAGAACGAAGAAATAAGGCTTATGACAAAGTACAGTCACATCAGGAGAAAATGAAAAATACCTTTGACAGAAGAATCAAAGAAGAGCAGTTTCAAATTGATGACCTGGTTTTAAAGTGGGATGCTCCTAATGAAGACAGGCATGGAAAATTTGATCCTATGTGGGTAGGACCTTAAGTTGTGGCTGGATATAGAGGGAAAAATGCATTTCTACTGGAATATACAAATGGGGTTCTTTTGGAAAGCAACCCTGTAAATGGACGGTATCTGAAACACTACCTATCCTGAGGGAGAAGGTAAAATTTGTATCATAGACTATACATATTTGTTTTTATTTACAAGTTAATGTGAATGGTAAGCTGAGTGTTTTTGAAGCTCGTAGTGAAAGCCCTAAGATTCAGGAGGCATACCATTCCTTTTTAAAATACATAAAAATGATATATCTATGAAAAGCAAGAGATGAGTTTTATACAAGTTATTATGCAAAATCAGAAGAAGGCACCTGGTCTACGAGTTCTTTGATACCTCACAGGGAGGATATCATCCCCAGATGGAGCCAGTTGTTAACACACCTATTTAGCAGGAGGATGAAAAGACCATAAGGAAGGAGAAACAATGGTGGTTTGTCAAACTTTGGTTAAAAGGTATGATATAAGAGTACGATGGGAAAATAAAAAACGATGAAGTGTCAAAAGATCTAATGGTGTGGAGTGAAGAGCTAGAGATCAACGGTCTACACTATGACTGCTTTCCAAAGGTGCGAGGAATATAATTTATCTCTGGGTGTTTAATAGCATGCACAGATCAACGGCTGTTGATTTGGCTTGAAGAGATCCACGGCCCGTATCATTTCCGCTTTATGAACATACGCAATGGTTAAAACAATGGAGCGTGGCAGAATTAGATATTTGCCACCCAATCTGACGGCTGACAAATCATGGTCGATCGTATCTACGGCTATGAAGGATTCCGGAGCATAAAGTTGCACGAGGGATAATTTCGGGAAGCCCAGCGGAATTAGATACGTGTCATCTAATCCGACGGTGGGTAAACACAGGTATATCACATCAACGGCTGAGGATGATTCCGGAGCTCAGACTTGCATGGTAGATAAGACCCAAGCGCTTGGCGGAATCGGTACTCGTCTTTCAATCTGACAGCGGGAAATAAGATTCAATTTCATCGACGGCTGGAGATGACTCCGGAATGGAGACTTGCACGAAGGTTATAACTAGAGACCCCGGGCCGAATTTAATCATGTGGCGCTTAATCTGACGGTTAAAAATCAAAGGTGATGTGGATCAACGATTACAAATGAATCTGGAGTGTGGAAACGCACGGTAGATAGAGGTAGGAGGTGGTTGCGGAATATAAACTGCTATCCACGCGTCAAATTGTGGCATACTCTGGAGGCTAAAGTGGTTTTCGTGTAAACCTCCAAGGGAGCGCTCCGGAGTGGGGCCTTATAAAAGGAAGGTTGACTTGTCCGGTGGGTATTTTGTTGATTGGCTCCGGCGGGTGAAAAGGACATGCGGGTTCGTCAACCTGCGACTATCATTTTCAAGCATACCACCACATATAACAGGTAAGTCCTAAGCTCTTGTAATCCATCCGTCTGTTTGTTGTTTATCAACCGAATTATGGATAAAGAGGAGGAATTACAGACTAGTCATGTTATAGATGACAGAGAGGAATATTTGGTCGACAGAGATAGGGGCGTATGTGACCCCTTCCTATCTGTAGGCAGTGTGTCTATTAGTAAGGAAAGATTGTGGTATTACAATTCGCAAGGGAATGACGTATTGAATGTATGCAAGTCCTTTCTATATTACTTCGCCCTTGAACAAACCCTCCATTTCCTGGAATTTGCAGAGTGGTGTGCTGTTAACTACTCCCCGTCTCAGAGAATTATCATCAGTCAGTCCACGTCCTGAATTCTTTGTAAATTCAATGCTGCAGTCGTCCGTGAGAACCTTAGTTTACCTGAAAATTACCCGGATAGTCATGTGGTAGTAAATGAGTCAATCCTTGCTGAATTTTACAAGAAGTGTGAGACTGAAACCCGTTGCCAATTCCTGTCAAGTGTTCTAAAAGATGGTCAATCGTTAGATGGATTTTCCTTACCTTACCCTGTACGTATTTTTAAAAGTGAAGTCCAATTAGTTATTTCTTTGGTTTGTCAAATACTAGGTCTGAATGATGATTGCCGAGTGGGTGAGGTCATCCTTGTTTTTTTGTTGAGAATAAGTTCCTTAGGATCTAAGTCTCAGTCAATTCCGGTGTTTAGTCTATATGAGTACCTGGCTGAATCAATTCATCTTCAGCTAAGCGAGTTTCCAAAGGTTCGGTTTTTTAGATTTCAGACCTACTTGTTCAATATGCTGTTATGCTCCAATGTCATTGAACTTCAGTTTTTAAATACTGTCTGTTCTTCTGATTTGCCGAAGCAAATCAACATGTTCGAATATGCCAATTCAATTATGTCGAAAGTGTATAAAATGTTGTTTGATGAAGAATTGCCTTGTGTTTTGGACGAGATGAAGTGTTTGATGCAGTCCTCACCCGAGGACCGAATTGGAGACTAGTTCCTTCATAAAGACTCCACTGTGTTAAGAGTATATGGTTTTACAGGACATCCTTATAAGTTACCCGCCTTCTTAACCCCAAGGATTTTTGCTCTGGAATTCATGAGACAAAGGCTACAGTCTGAAGAGGAGCATTTTGGGGCTTTCAAAAAGTCTTCAAATATTAAATTCCCCCTGAAGGTCGGTTCTTTTATCTTCAAAAGTAAAGGTGCTTTAATATTCATAGAGAAATTGCTGGAGAGTATGGATTTCCAAAAGGAGCCGAAGATAAACTACGATCCCCACCATGTAATATCATTGAGGAAATAGGCCAACAAGAATAAGCCTTTTGATGATCAGTCTATTGAGGGGTTGGCTGAAACAACAAATTTATTGCAGTTTACTGAGATATCAAATTCTGATGGAGATGCCCATACTGTACCTATCACAGCATCCCAAACAGCCGAAGCTACTAGTGTTGTGATCAAGAGAAGTATATCTGAAATAGAAAGTATGGAGATTGATGAAGATAGTTCACATAAAAAAGCAAAGTTGTTTCAAGGTGGTGAAATTTTAAATGAGGAGATTTCTATTGGTTTCAAAAAGGTTTCTCTAGTTCCAATGAAGGCAGTGCAAGTAAATCAATTTTCTTTTAAAAATATAGATGATTCAGAACCAATCCCGATCTTTAAGTCAAGGGAGGAACTCAAAACTAGCTACATGGAGAAAAGAAAACAGTCTCTGGAGGAGACAAGGAATTTGATGCCGCGAGTAAGAAGTCTGCATAGTCCAAAAACTTCTCTGGTTTTTGCTACAGATACTGAAAGAAATACATTCAAACTAGCCATGGTAAACGACAAGAAAATGTCAGAAATGGAGATCATGTTGGATAAGATCAGTATACCAGATAAGATACAACTTCATAAACAAACCAGTGATATCATTTACTCGGACCTGTTACAAGCCATGATAAGAATAAAAAAATTACAAAGTCTGATAGATAAGTTAGAGATCCATCTAAAACATGAAAGAGTCGAGAATAAGGCAAATGCTATCCAGATCAAAAAGCTTCAAACAGATATTGTCAGTTCAGATAACACCCAGGCGGTCAGGAGAATGCTAGAAGAGAAAGACAACGCTCTCCAAGTGTTGAGGAAAAAATTGAAAATCCCAGGTTTTGAACATGTTAAGTCCTCTGAGTTATTAACTTTGCAGGAAGAAAAAGATAAGATCCATGAAGAGATGATGGAGTATAAGGGGAGAGTTGTTGAGTTGCAGGAAGAAAAAGATAGGTGGGAAGGTGAAAGAAATGAGCTGTTATCTCAAATTTCCTTGATGAAAAAGGATCAAATTGATGAGAAGGATATTATGGAAGAGCTAATGAGTCAGACTCCCACAGGTGAAGACTTGTCCATTGTGAATATAGAGAAGCCGTTGGGCGATTTTTCTGCGGATGATCTGCTGGTGCCTATGTCCCAAGTTAGTCTCAAAGATGAATAAATCAAAGAAATAAAGACAGAGAATGCAAAGATCAAAACTGAACTGGCCAAAATGAATGAAAACAAAAACAAAATACTGCAAGATAGAAACCAGTTGCAGAAGAAGTTCAATGAATTAAAGGAGAAAAGCATAGGTAAAGGTCCCTTGCAAGGAGCAAAACACATTATTTGGGACACATTATCTATTGAGATTACCAAATTCAGGTATTATCTGAATTTCATTGATGATCAGAATGTTTTGATAAATTTGGCCCACCAAAGATTAAAGCTAGTGAATGAACACATGGGAAAAAGACCTCTCACCATAGCTCAAAATGCGCTAAAAATTTTAAACTCATTAACTTATCAAAAGTTACATGATTTAGGAATAAAAGACAGGATATCCATAGTGCTTTGGGCTAAGAAATTTATTCACAAACATCATTTAATGAAGACGGTCCAGGACAGAACAGATGAAATGGTTACACAGGTCAATAACTTCAAGCAGGAGTTCAAGGAGCTTTTTGAGGACGGCCTACCTTATTTCTGGGACGAGGAGGGATGGATGTTCTCTCAGGAGCATTATCATAGCTTTCTAGTTCAGAATCGCATGGACCAATCTAAATTCGATGACTTGGAAACGATCCTAACAGGGAAAACTATTGTGGATAAGTTAACAGAAGATTTCGAAGTTCTACAGAAGTTCGTAATTATCAGAAGCAAATTGCCCAAGATGTCCTACGAAGCGTACATGGAGCTCAAAGTATCAATCCGAGAGATGATGGAGTGTGATACTCCAAACACAGAACAGTGGAAAGCTGTGGAGAGATTCAGAAAAACCAAATACATCTTGCATGCATAGAGACAGGTGTTATATGACGTGGAGCTGACTGGATGAAGACGTTTTACCAAGCTGATTTTTACTTTATGATCTGTTAGGATTGGAGCAGTAATTTATTCCTAGAAGTTAGGAATTCAGTTACAAAACTCTAAATTAAGCCGATCATTCAGTTGTAAATCTTCTTGGAAGATCTATTATTTTTGTATATATTTGCATCTTTTTTATGAGATGGGGGTTGGAACCCATCGTGTTGTGGAATAATTTTTGGAGAACATATCTATTTTTGAATAACAAAGTGAATGCATGAAGGTTATCAGAGATTCCTGTATCATTGATATTACAGTTTGTGTTTCTTTCTTTATGTGATTGTATTTTCCCAGTGTAACACTTCATTTCGTTTCTTCTTCGTATATGAAATACAGCGTTGGGTGATTAGAATTCATATGTTTATGCTCTAGTCATCATTTCAGACATTTTATACATTTTCTGCTAAAGTTGACATAGAATTCATCTTTGATGCTCTGTGTTAATGGACTGTTCCCTCATCTCTTCCGTTTCACCTGGATTAAATTGAACGACTGTGATGATGTGATTATCTTGCCTTTGATGAAATTCATGTATATGTCTTTGTGATATCTTTATATGTATGTGACTCCATGCCCAATGGTTATGTGATTGTTTCAGCCATACATACAAATCTTTAAATGTTGTTTTATATCTGGTCCTGTTAAATATTTATTGAGAGATCCCTCTCTGGAAGAAAATACCAGTTTCTTTCTAAAGTGGTTTTTGCTGTTACCTTGGAGTCTACCTTCTACAACCTTGGTACATTCTGAGTGCTAACAGACATTATTGAATATAGGGAAATTAGCATGATAGGATTTGAAGAAAATACCTCACAAGGAAGATATTGATCCCCAAGGTGGACTTTGTTGTCCTTTTCTCACCCAAAACGTGTTCGCCCTAGCTCATTTTGATCCACCCGGACTCGTTTCAGCACGTGGTTGTGGAGAAAATGATGGGATCGGCCTATTTTAACCATAAAATTGGTATTATATAATGCACGTATGATTTTTATAACTATAACATGAGCACATTTTTGTTCACTACAACACGTGACGTTGTGTTTAACTATCCTAATTGGCAAGCATGTTGGTATCCTTGGGAATAGGCTTGGCAAGGCCGTGATTGCTTGGGATGATTTCTATTTTTTGGATTTTGAGCGATTGAATTCACTCTACCATTGCATCTGAAATTTCCCTCAACTTTGTGCACTCACCCAAGTTGAAATGAGGAGTTTGACTTAATTTTGGAAAAGAAATAGTTAGACTAATAGTTTGCTTTTGGGAATAAAGCATGATTGTAAATTGGGTCGATAGTGCCTATATGTATATGTAACGGGATGTGTTAAATTAGAAAGACCATCTTTCAACTGACAATTGAGGGTCATTCAACAATTATATCAAGAAGTGTAAAAGCTATAAAGAGTCGATACAAGTTGTGTGCGCGTGACTATGATTAACATATTCATAGATGATGATTAAGACTAATTAGAAGATATAAAGGAAAATAAAGAGAGACATAAACTAGAGATCATGGCATGAGAAAAGAATACATGAATTGTAAAGAATATCTAAAGAAGAGTCTACAAGCTTTGTGCGAGACCAAAGGTGCTAAACCATTTCTCATGCTAGATGAAGAGCACATTTGTTGTTTTTCCCATGTGGGTTTCCACATTAAACCTTGTGTCTGTATGTTTTTAATATATGTGTTTATGTTGAATTTATATCTATTGTGAATGAGTTGATCTGAATGTGTCAAGCGGATATGTTGTGAATGAAATTATCTATATATGTCTCACATATAATGATATGATCGTATGGAATATTAGTTAATGTGTGTTAATGATTTATGTTACATATGATTATAACTGTCGATAGATCAATAGGTTATCAGCTTGAATGAATGTATGAAAACAAAATTTTATTCTCGAGTTTTGATCGAATGAACTTAAAATACTGTAAGAAGGAAATCCCTGATGTAACTATAGAAACCTGGTTTTGGCAATTCCAAATAGATATCTCTGGTGAGAATTCATCTAGATCGCAGGTGTTGCCGATGAAGTTCTCCTTTGTTGGACTGATATCTTGGGATTTGTTGACGAATAAGGGATTTGAACCTGGTTCGACAGAAAATAATGGCAACAAATGGCCATTTATGTAGTTCCAACTATCTACTAAAGAAATTGACATGATTATTTGGGATTGGATTGAAAAATGGAGAGTACCTTTTAGAGAAGATCAAATATCTACAGAAGTTGAGTCGTGACATGATGACCTATGAGAGAAGCATAATAGAAATCAAGGAGAAGATCCACCAGCTGATTATATCCCACAAATCTCTCCCACTGATAGTAAAAATGAATCTAGCAGGACCCCGACAGATCCATAGTTGGGGGATAAAAGAAAACAATCTGAAAAGTATTAGAAGAGTCGCAAGAAAAGGAAGGTCGTCAAATCATATGGATTTTCCAATCTTAAAAATGATGATTATAACCTTATATCCAATGGAATGGAAGAATTATCAAATGAAAGATGCAATAATATGGATGAACGACACACTAAATTGGTAAGAAGCATTAAAAATTTGCTGCAGATTCTTTGTACTGTTGTAAAGGAAGTTAGAGTAGCAATTGTCCAAGCACCATATTTGACTATGTCACAGGACCAAGATGGCCCATCTGAAGAGTGACCTCTAGAGACATTATAAAATACCCCACAAACAAAGATTCAATTAGTTGGTCAAGCAATTGACTTATGAATTCTAGAGCTCAATTTTGTGATCAAAGATCTTGGTCATGTGAATTTTTTTTTGTGGTACCGATGTATCAATTGCATACTATTCAGCATGATCCAAAAGAGATGAAAACAAGAGAACACAATATATTTGAACAAATCAACACATCAAATAAAATCATTTCGTCACTAAAGCATACAATCGAGGAGACAAAACAAAAGGAAAAATCCTGTCAGGATGACAGGTAGTTGTGACGCTAACTTGTAGTAGTTTCGTTGAGGATGGGATTACAGTACCCGAGATGTTCTCTGAAGAACGTTTTTTATTATTGGTGTTATATTTTTAATGTTTATACAATATCTAAAACATTTATCATCATAACATCATAACCATAATAAAATGATCACTGAAATAAATACAAGCACGACAACACAAAAGAACACAATTAAGATTTATCCTGGGAAACCCTCACGGGGGAGAAAAGCCAGCAAAACTTCTTCTATATATAATTTGACCAAGTACATTGTAAAACCCTAGCAACAATAATAGTTTCTCCTCTTCCACAGTATACTCTCTCTCTCTCTCTCTCTCTCTCTCTCTCTCTCTCTCTCTTGTGCAAAGCTTGAGTGTAAGTTGTGTATGAATGACAAAGGTTCCTAACCTATTTATATTCATCAAGTGAGTGACTCAAATAACTAACTAGGTTGGCCAAGTTCTCTAATTAGGGACGACCAACCTAGGGAGACTCAAAATAATATTTATAAAATACTTTTGTGGGTACTATTTCCCCAACTTACAAAGGATGGTTTACCTCATGAATTTTACATGAAAAATTACATTAAGGACATACTTGAATGGACGAATAACATCTCATGAGGAGAATATAATAAAAGTACGATAGAATATATTCCAAAGTTACAATATTTTAACACTCCCTCTTAACTAGGAAGGTATTTTACATTGGCAACAACCACTATCACAATTGTATAACTAACAAGTGAATATCTATATGTCATAGGAAGTTTTGGAACAACATCATGCATATTCATCATAAAACTTAGTATGAGGATACTGGATCATCTTCTGCAATCTCAGTATGTAAATATTGAATCATATTCTATGAGTATTGGATCATCTTCTGCAACATCAATATGTGGTTATTGAATCATCTTCTGTGAGTATTGGATCATATTTTTCAACATCAGTATGTGGATACTTAATCATCTCATTCAATATTAGTATGTAGATAACAAATTATCTTCCGCAATATCATTATGTGGACTACATGTGGACACAAAATCATATTATGTAACATCAATATGTGAATACTAAACCTTCTTATATAATATCCAAATGTGAATACTGAATCTTCTTCTGCAACATTAGTGTGTGAATACTAGAACATCATCATCATCATCAGTATGTAAATACTAGATCATCATTTGTAACATCAATATGTAAATACAACAATAACAACATTATAATGTTAGTGGTAAAGCAACATCATCAATAAATTCTAGCTCATCATCTCCATCATCAACATAGAGATGTTGGAACATCATCATCATTAGTATAGAAATAATGAAACTGTCACATCAACATCAATATAAAAATACCAAACTTTCCACATCAATATCAATATGAAAATAATGAACTTGCCACTTCAACATCAGTATGAAAATAATGAACTTGCCACATCAACATCAATATGAAAATACTGAACTTGCCACATCAACATTAGTATGAAAATACTGAACTTGCCACATCAAAATCAATATGAAAATACTAAATTTTCCACATCAACATCAGTATGAAAATATTGAACTTGCCATATCAACATCAGTACGAAAATATTGAAACCGCTACATCAACATCTTTTCTGACTTACTAACCCTTTCAGGCAGACAATGTGAGAATAGTAGACTTAAGATAAACTAGTTAACCTATCTAAGCAAGCAACAACATATCATAAAAGATAAGAACATGAAAAGAAAAGGACAAGAGAACAACGATATACGTGGTTCACCCTAATGGGTTACATCCATGGGAATGTAGTCTTATATTATCTCCAGAATGTCTTCTCCAATCTTACAAGAGAGCAAAGCATAAATACCCCAAAGAATATAGATGATGTACAACAGTGTCATAATAGTACCACTACTACATCAAGAATACATGATATGTAGAGACTCACTTGACCTTATTATATACTAAGAGATGAGCAGGAATTATTCTCACATATTGCATGTGGGATAATATAATTCTCCAAAATAACATCTCTTAATACAATACCATGGAAAAATACTCTACACAAGTAAATACACCACCATATAGCTATGGGTTAAATGTATTACTCTTTTACAAAAGATTGTAGGCAACTTCTGACATAATACAAAGACATTATTACCCTCAAAGGAATATAATATATTCCAAAACTCTTCCTTAATGATGGCTTGGAGAAGGGCCCACACTAACACTAAGGAAGGAAGGAGTCATTACTACTTCCCCTTGATGACAACTTCCATAATAACGAAAGATGAAAAATAAGAACACTTCGGCTGACGGAATTTGACGATGAACAACCGCTTCTCACTGAATCATGAAAGTGCACATGAACCATGTTGTACAATGAAAGACCCAACAATAAAATTCCTAGAACATGTGACGTAATCCAATCGAAAGATGCCCAAATCACCACAATAATCATCACAACCATACATGATAGCTGAAGAACTCTGATATAACCTCCACACCTATGTACAGATACCTTCTGACGGTCGATACAACAAAACATAGGCTAAGAACACCGCAACAGTGTACAAAAAAAGACCCAAATGTCCAATACACATGCAGATAGCAGACATTCTTCCAATCAAGGTGCAATATAAATATATGTAGAAGACCTCAAACATCGAAGAAACAAGACCCCAATGGTCTATACATCGAAAATGATACCATACAGATGAACATCATGGATTTAATAGTAGAAGCTGGTGCTTCATTACTTCTAGAATAAGGTGAAAGCCTAAACAGAGATCTTATCTGCACAAGAATTTTCAAGATTAAAGCATATAAGATCATAAAACAAAATTGCTCATACAGAAATGAAAATGATTATATACCAAAGATTAGCAAACATCATATAAAGGAATGGCAACATAATATGATCAAATAAAAGATTAGGCTTGCTCATTAAGGAAAATTAAATTACTTTTACACATTAAGTGCCAGCCACAACATATAAATTGTGAGCCAAATATTTCACTTAAATATATAAAAAGTTAGTCATCAAGCAACTAATATGAAGCATAGGTGCATTTCTTATTAGTATGAGGTTAATATGCAAGATATGAATGCCCTAAAAATGTCAATGCTTCCATATAGGAACGTTAGAGACAACTAGGAACAAGATAACCTCTGCAATCATAAGAATAGAAATCTCATTGCAACAAGCAAGGCGCTCATGAAATATAGTTCAATATTTAAAGATTTCTCAAAGCCATATAAATATTGAGTGAAAGATGATTGAAATAAAAATGACATGAGATATAGATAAATCAAAATGTTTAATATGATCAGCATATAGAAAATTATGATCAACTCATGATATCACTTCTAAAAAATTATGAAATGACAAGTCACTAATGGTCTTAATCTTGGTTCATTTCTTGTTAGCACTCTGTAAATATGCAAGAGAGGAAATGCCCTGGAAATGTAAATGCTTCCATATTGGAATGTTAGAGACAAATAGCATAGGAACTAGATACAATCTCTGCAATACATGAAAAAGAAACTATATCCCAATTAAATAACTTATGACAAGCAAAAAAATATGATATCACATAGATTAAAAAAAATGATTTTACTTAAGAATTTAATTAGCATGAGCATATAATGATCATAAAGATATTACTTATAAAATAATGAAATTTCTTTTACACAAAGGTCAGCAATAACATATAAATAAAATAAATAATGATCACAAAATAACACCTTTGAGATTAATCTTATAAAATTGTTTTTATAAACAAAACAAAGAAACAACAAACTAATTATTTAGTATATTTAAAAAATATGAAGCATTAGATGGTTGATAGCTATCACCATGACAAAATATTAGAGATCCATGTCCTTAAAAGATGTCAATATTTCCATATAGAAATGTGAGACAAATATATAGCAAGAACAAAAAATAATATCTTAATAAACAAGATTAGAAGCAAAACCTAAATGCAAAAAATGAATAACAGAAAACTTAAATACTTTACCGTACTGATCTAAATCTGCAAAAAACACAGTTAGAAAAACAGTAAAGGAAAGAGAAACTTTTAGTTACAACCCTTTGAAAAGATGTTCCCAAAAAATCTCAGTCTGTTGTTCTGGTTGCGTAGGTGGATCTAGAATGGTTGTTCCAATTCCAAAAATAGGCGATAATAAAAAATTCGATAAGAAATGACCATGTTACGGCCCTTTTTTATAACTGTTGTTTTTATTACCGAAAGGAAGCCCAGAAATGGTCAATTTTCTGTTATGGTCACGTCCGCGGATCTAGAATGGCTGTTCCAATTCCAAAAATAGGCTATAATAAAAAAACCAGTAAAAATGACCAAGTTACCACCTTTTTGTATAACTGTCGTTTTTATTACCGAAAGGAAGCCCACAAATACTCAGTTTCCATTATGGTCGCAAGGGTTGATCCAAAATGGCATTTCCAATTCCAAAACCAGGTAATAATAAAAATTCTAGTAAAAACTGACCAAGTTACGACCCTTTTTTATAACTGTCGTTTTTATAATCAGAAAAAAGATCTCCTTGAGGAGAGCCCCGAAATCATGTAGATCTACAGAAAAAAAAAAAACCCTTGAAAAAATTCTTCAAAAATATTACACAACAAGTTAGGGTTAGGGTAAAAAAGAAAAAATGTAGAAATATGTCGAGATCTGAAAAGAAGCTTAATGGCTACCAGATAGAAATCAAATCTACAAAAAAATGGCAATGCCCAAATGGTAATCTTTATTGATTGAAATCTGTAGAAGGTACTAAATCATAGCAACCTGCTTTTATACCATGTGAGAATAGTAGAGTCAAGCTAAACTAGTTAACCTATCTAAGCAACCAACAACATATCATAAAATATAAGAGCATGAAAAGAAAAGGACAAGAGAACACTGATATACGTGGTTCACCCTAATGGATTACATCCATGGGAAGGTAGTCTTATATTATCTCCAGAATGTCTTCTCCAATCTTACAAGATAGCAAAGCACAAATACCCCAAAGAATATAGATGATGTACAATAGTGTCACAATAGTACCACTACTACATCAAGAATACATTATGTGTCCAGGCTCACTTGACCCTATTATATACTAAGAGATGAGGAGGAATTACTCTCACATATTGCATGTGGGATAATATAATTCTCCAAAATAACATATCTTAATACAATACCATGGACAAATACTTTACACAAGTAAATACACCACCATATAACCATGGGTTAAATGTGTTACTCTTTTACATAAGATTGTAGACACATTAGAGGAAATTTCAACTCAAAATGGGCCTCCTAAAACGAATTAATAAAATAATAGTTAAAATAATAAAATAATATTTATTAATTTTGGAGGAAGAAAAGAAAAAAACTACTTTTTTGTTTGTATTTTTGACATATCTCCCTGTGTTTTAACTCAAATTTTGATCAAAAGAGCTCCTTGGATGCGGAATTAAATTCCGCATCCAAAAAGTACCCACTCCGCATATTTTTTATGGACCCCGCTACCCCGAAAAAAAGAAATACCTGAAGAAAATGGAATGATAATGTCATCATTCCATTTTTCAGGTATTTCTTGTTTTTGGGGTAGCGGGGTCTGTCAAAAGTATGCCGAGTGGGTACTCGTTGGATGCGGAATTTAATTCCGCATCCAACGAGCTCTCCCGATTGAAATTTGAGTAAAAACACAGGGAGATATGTCAAAAATACAAACAAACAAAATAGTTTTTTTTATGATACCTATCCCCAAATTTATATTAAAAAAGTGTTTAATACCTATATGGTATTTCAAATTTAAAGCAATTTCATTGGCTAACACATGATGACATGGAATTTGAATAAAATTTAAAAGGCCCATTTTGAGTTGAAATTTCCTCTAATGACTTTCGACATAATACAAAGACATTATTACCTTCCAAGGAATATAATATATTCCAATAGACAAGACTAGTCAGACAGATTGATCTCCCTAGGGACCAAACAAGCCTTGTGTGGCTTACTGACCCTTCTTGGCCAACAAGCATAGCCAAACATTATGAAACCACTTCTTTCCCTCTTGGCCATCTGAAGCAAACTGGCAGATCCATCTAGACATTTTGTCTCACTTATTAACCCTTTCGAGCCACAAGCCTAGTCAAATAGATGGTTATTCATGGGTACCAAACAAACCTTATGTTAAGATATTTAGACACTTATGAATTAGTTATAATAAACTTGTGNTTACCCCTTTCGAGCCACAAGCCTAGTCAAATAGATGGTTATTCATGGGTACCAAACAAACCTTATGTTAAGATATTTAGACACTTATGAATTAGTTATAATAAACTTGTGTAATATATCCGCTAGGTAAAGTCTATTTCTTTAGTATGCATTAGTATGCATTTGTAAATATTTGAATCCAACGGTCACGATATGCTCTAGACATAAAGTGATATGACGATTAAACTTCTCTTAGATCATACCTACCATTGATATGTGGCTTAACACCCAATTGGTCCATGATCTCTATTTAAAGAGCATGGAGGGTCCTTGGCTAGTTGATCGATTATGAGAAGCTCATGTAACTTTCTTTCTTTTGCATAATAAATTGCTCTAAGTAGCTATTTGGCTGGGGCCATGGACTATTTCCCTCTTGAGGGTTTTAACCATGTGACAAACATCGATGTATTAATCTGTGATATTTTTGTTTGAAGTGGTTTCTCTAGGTGTTCAGTCTTTTGGGAGTACCCTGTGTACCTGAACATGGTATCGAAGCATTTATGAAGAGCCACTTTGAAATGGTTTTTGGTTCTGGATTTTCTATGCATTTGTGGCTTATGGGAGTTGTTCCATTGTGTCTAAAGAGTCGTTTCCATTGGGAAATAGTTTTTTTTTTATCGAAAACTGTTTCTGTTTGTTCCAGAAACACCCATTTTGGCAAATATGAAGGTATAATGTTACAGTAATGGATTTGTTTTTTTAAATCTCTCATATTTTATCAGTTTTATTATTATATCTTTACTGTTTTAGTCTCGGATTGTTTCCTTCCCTGGTTGCGTATGCTCTTTGCTGTGCACCTTGCGCGATCGTGGCAAATCAGAAACAGAAATGGAAAGTTTTTTTTTCTTGTCTTCTCGGCTACGTATGCTCTTTGTCGTGCACCTTGTACAATCACAGAAAATCAGAAACAACAAGAAAACTTGAAAACATAGACTTTCCAGGTAAGCTAACCAAGATCTAACCCCATTGTGTGGAAAAGGTTTTTTTGTTTTTGTTTTTTGTTTTTTTTTGTGATTTGCAGGAAACAAAGGCATACATGGAGAACGAGAGAGAAGAGTTAAAAAAAAAAAAAAAAATCTTTCTTTTTTTCATTCTTTTACGTACCTTTTAAACTTAGCTCATTTGGTCCAAAGTTGCTTTATTCCTTAATAGGTCTTGAGTTAAAGTCTTATTAAACTATTTTTTAGTGCATGCAATTTCTATTTTCAAGTTACTTTATTGTAAAAGTGCATCTCACTTAAATAAAATCAAATAAAATGTGATTCACTTAAGTCTTTTAATAACATTATTGTAAAAGATTGTAAAAGTAACATTATTGTAAAAGTGAACATCACTTATTCTACAAAAGTGATTCACTTAAAAACAACTTTATTGTAAAGTGATTGTCAAAGGTTGATCTTGGGAAGAGGAGGGTTCTTTTTTTTAGTTGGTCAAGTTAATATCTGTCACATCACTATTAAGGACATCTTCAACATTTTCTTTGACCAAGCATAACTTCATCATCCAGAATCAGTTTCCAGTGCCGTTTTTTTTAAAACTGCATATTTTTTTGAGCTCTTTGCATCCAGACAATTAGTTTATATTCTTTCAGTCATTATTGTATAGTACAGCTGCCCCTTGTGATATTATAGTCACAAGTTCTAACTATTTCTCATGGAAATCTTGTATAGAGGATGTTCTGCGAAGTAGGGGACTTTTCAGGATAACCTCAGGGAAAGAAACATAACCCACTGATGATGATAAGAAAATTAAATGGGAAAATAGATGTGATGAATCTCGTGGTTTTATTAGGATGTCAATCTCTACTGATTTGCAATTCCACATATCTGGAATTGATGAACCTGATATAGCTTGGGAAAAGTTGGAATCTGTTTTTGGTAAACACAATGAAATTCGGGGTCATCAACTGGAGAATGAGTCGATTTTATTGAATCCAAATTATTTTTCATGCATTCAAGACTATTTATCAAAGTATAAAACTCTTATACTCTTATGTGCAGAACGCAAGATTAAGAAAGAAGACAAACAATGTATTTATCATGTTCTTTCCAAACTTGGACCTGCATATTTTGTTTTTGTATCTACATTCCACTCTATGAAAGAATCCTTGACTGCAGCTAGCTATCAAGAGCCTAGTCTTGAATCTTTTCTTGATTCCTTAATTAGAGAGCAATATAATCTCATTCATCTTGGAATAATTAACAATGCAAATACATCTGGGAAAGCCTTATTGTCCCAATAGAAAGAAAAGTCCAAGCCTCCCAAGAAACAGAATTTTCGCAATAATAAGCCAAACAACAAGGGTCCCAAACCCTCTCATTCAGCTCCTTCTTTAAAAAATGACAAAGCATCCAAGCCAAAAGGAAAGAAGATTGAGTTTCATTGCAATTTTTGTGGGAAATATAATCATGATGAATCTAAGTGTTTCAATAAAATGGCAGCCTTGGAAGCAGTAATGAAGAAGCACCACATAAACCTAAATTCATCTTCAGAATCTACCTCTCATGGACATGCATTGTTCCATATACACCACAACAAAATGGTGTAGTTGAATGAAAGAACCGCACTTTAAAAGAAATGGCTAATTCTGTGATCCAATCTAAGGGACTAAGTCTTCAATATTAGGTTGAGGCCATAAATTGTGCAAATTACATAGTTAATCACACACCCACTAAATTTTTAACACTGAAAGAAGCATGGGCTCACATGTAAGTCACTTTCATGTGTTTGGTTGTGAAGCATGGGCTCACATTCTGAATGAAAAATGAAAAGCATTGCAGCCTAAAAGTGAAAAGTGCATATTTGTTGGATATTCTGAAGATGTAAAAGGTTATAGACTTCTTTAGCCCCATTCACATGATATAATCATTAGAATAGATGTTAAATTTGATTAAAATATCTTGTCCTGCGAACCCAACTTGGTGGGTGTGCCATCTTTGGCCTACGAGCCTGATTCAACAATTGTGCCTTCTTCTTCTTCTTCTTCTTCTTCCAACTTCCTTGACAGGTTTCCAACTCCAGTTTCTGATGATGATAGTGAGGATGAAAATCCACCTCCAATTGCACCAGCACCAATGCTTCCTCGATGGGTCTGTTCAACATGTGAAGTAGCTGATGATCTTGCCAGTGATCCTAGAGATCAATGTTGAACACGTTCTCAGTTTCAATGAGCATTTTCTCTTTTGCCTCAAGTTTTTGAGAATCATGATCCAGAAAATTTTGCAAAAGCTTCAGGAAATCTAGATTGGGATGAAGCTATGGATGAAGAATATCGTTCCTTAATGGCGAATGATACTTGGGATATTGTTCCTCTTCCAAAAGGAATAAAACTTGTCAGATGTAAATGACTCTACAGAACTAAGTATGCATCAGATGGAAGTGTTGAAAGACTTAAGGCAAGGTATGCATCAAATGGAAGTGTTGAAAGACTTAAGGCAAGGTTATTTACCAAAGGTTTTTCCCAAGTTGAAGGGATTGACTACAACGAAACCTTTGCTCCCGTCGCAAAAATGAATTCCATCCACCTTGTTCTTTCCTTTGCATCCTTACATAACTGGGAATTCCATCAAATGGATGTCAAGTCTTCCATTTTACATGGTGATTTACAGGAGGAAATGTACATGGAACAACCTCCTGGATATGTTTAGGATAGCTCTAGCCTTATCTGTCTCCTTAATAAATCCTTATATGGCCTTAAGCAAGATCCTAGAGCTTGGTATGCCAAAATAGATAGCTTTCTCCTTCACACTGGTTTTTCTAGATGTCATTTTGACGCCAATGTCTATACCAAGAAAGTAGGAAACCATCTCATCATACTTGTTCTTTATGTTGATGATCTTATCCTTACTAGTAGTGACCCTAAACTTATAACCCATCTGAAATCCAGTCTTAAGAAAAATTATGAAATGTTAGACTTAGGACATTTGCATTATTTTCTTGGTTTCCAAGTCTCGCAAACCAAAGAAGGAATCTTTCTTTCCCAGTCTAAATATTCTTGTGACCTTCTTCGTCACTTCCACATGGAATATTCTAAACCAGCCCCTTATCCCTTCCAGTCTGGATTCAAACTTTCTGCCACTTGTACTTCCCCTGAAGTAGATGCTACCTTGTATCGCCAGCTTGTTGGTATTCTTTTATACTTCACTCATTCCTGTCCTGACCTTTCCTTTGTCGTTGGTTGTGTTTCCCGTTATATGCAAACTCCTCATGAAATTCACTGGAAAGAAGCAAAAAGAATACTTCGATATATTCGAGGTACAATTCAATTTCAGATTCATTACAGTACAGGGGGGAAACCTTTGTTGGTTGGTTTCACTGACTCAAATTGGGTTGACGATCTTGATGATCGAAAGTCTATTGCATGTTATGTTTTCAATCTAGGATCTGGACCTATCACTTGGGCTTGTAGGAAACAACAAGCTCTTTCTCTTTCTTCAGCAGAAGCATAATATCGAGCTGCAGTTAATGCCAGTCAGGAAGCTTTATGGCTTCGATAGATCCTTTTAGAGTTTGGATTCGAGGAGCAGCAGCCTACTCCACTTTGTTCCGACAATCAAAGTGCCATCAAGCTTTCCAAAGATCCAGCTCTACATCAACGTGGCAAACACATTGAGCTACACATGCACTTCATTAGAAATCTTGTTCATGATCATGTACTTGAAATGCTCTATTGCCATACAGATGATCGAGTTGCAGACATCTTCACCAAGTCTCTTACAGAAGCGAAGTTTTCTAAACTTCGATCTATGTTAGGAGTTTAGGAATGTGTTTTTAAGGGGGTATAGGCTCTAGTGCCTCCTTCCTTCTCCTAATAGTGTCACTTTTGTAAATCCTTCAATCCTATCCCAATTTGTTCTTAAGGGGGGGTGTTAGGATATTTAGACACTTAGGAGTTAGTTAAGATCAACTTGTGTAATATATCTGTTAGGTAAAGTGTGTTTCTATAGTATGCATTAGTATGAATTTTTAAATATTCTAATCCGACGGTCACGATATGCTCTAGACATAAAGTGATCTGACGGTTCAACTTCTCTTAGATCATACCTACCATTGATCCATGGCTTAACACCCAATTGGTCCATGATCTCTATTTAAAGAGCATGGAGGGTCCTTGGCTAGTTGATCGATTATGAGAAGCTCATGTAACTTTCTTTATTTTGCATAATAAATTGCTCCAAGTAGCTATTTGGCTGGGGCCATGGACTTCCCTCTCGAGGGTTTAAACCACGTGACAAACATCGATGTATTAATATGTGATATTTTTGTGTGAAATTGTTTCTCTAGGTGTTCAGTATTTTGGGAGTACCCTATGTACCCGAACACCTTGCATGGATTACTAACCCCTTTTGGGACAAACAATACTAGCCAAACATACTAATCCCCCTAGGATCAAACAAGCCTCCTTTGAATTACTAACCATTTTGAGCCAACAAACCTAGTCATACATACCCTACCCTATACTGAGCTACCAAACCACTGCAACAGGAAATCATTCTACCATCTTCTTCGTCTTTTTATGGAGGACCATTTGGAATACGCCAAGCTTGCCTCGAAAGTATTGAAACTTTACACGAGACAGAGGCTTAGTCAACACATATTCCACTTATTCCTCGGTAGGAACATACTTGAGCTTTGCATCTCCCTTCTGCAAATTGCTCTTTATCACTCTTCTCTTGTACACCTATGACTGCATCATACATCCATAACTTGCATCATTCTTCTTTCGTACATCTGCAATTGCATCATTCTTCTCTTGTACATCTGTAACTTCATTATACATTTACAACTTTATTATTTCTTCTCTTGTAGGTGATTCCATACAATCCTTCCTACAAGTCAAATACAGTTGTATGATTAAAAACAATTCATAGAATATAATGACAAATTCTTATTCATAAAGGTATATGTCATATAATCATGCAACTATTTTTGCTAATGTGAAAATCATCCATATCACGTATACATGCGGTAAATTTATAGATTCCTTCCATCTTGCCAAGACATTATGTCTGTAAGGAGGTTTCATTATAGATAAGTAGCAATGAAATGTTTTACAAGAACATAATCCACTTACCCATCACCTGCATATTATTAGTAAACTACAAATATTGTAATATCTATAATGCATTTCCTGAATCTAGAAACATATCTATGTACACAACTAAACAACTAGATATATACGAAATGACAATTCAAATACTTATCTTTGTTTGTTCAATAGAATCCATATTGGTATTTATCTTCTTGAATTACTGGAGTCTCTGCCAATGTGTTTAAATTCATCGTCTGATTCTAAGGACCTGTTCGTATCTTGCTCATGATCGAAAATACTAAGCAATTCTTCTTACACCACACATCACATAGAATTGTGTATTGGTGTTGAATATGTGTATCCTACCAATGCATCCCTTTTTATCCAATGTTTAAATGGAGAAGAGTATGATATTCATATTCATCGGTAGAATTAGTCTAGATCATATTCCTCATCACTTGAGGAATCTTCCCTTGCTTTCTTCTCAGCTGCAATATATTCATACTGAGAGAAACACTAGTCCACTTTCGGTAACATGTTGGAGTGATCTTTCTGTTTGTAGCATTTCCAACATAATCAAAGTCATCGTATCTCTACAGGAATATTATTTGGTATCTTGCAAATACGAGACCATACTCAATTGTACCCTTTAGGTACCACACCATTTTCTCTACATATATTGCTTGGATAAGGAAAATATCCTCTAGATTCCATCATACCTCTAATCCCTGCAAGAATCATGTCAATATTCTCGAACTTTGATATCTACCATAGTCACTTCCTCTGAGGTGGAGCACCATCCTCCCTCTGCATATTGTACTCTCTACATCAGGACATTAGAGTGATAAGTATCCTCCTCTGCTACTAATATTCTTTGTATCTATCTATGTCACTTGTCAAGGTCACTAGATATCAAGATCCTCCATCTCCAACTTTGTTGCAAGTTTTCTCTCGCATCCATCAATGAGATTCTCGTCCTTTGTAGGATTATATATTCAACCTTGTAGTAAAGCTTGGGATCTCCATCACTCTAGTTGATCCTCAATATTATCATGTAACTATATGTGCTATACCATGGGTGCCTACTCATCTTGTACAAATCGTTTTGTGCATAGGTGGTTCTCTATAGAGAGTGTCAAACCCTATAGGTTGCTCGATTTGTTATTCTACTTTGATTACACCAATTTTCTAGTGCAATATACACCATTGAAGAGGTGTGTCTAGCCCCTAGAGCAGTGTATTGACATAATTGACTCTCTCTTTCTAATAGAAACCACGAACCTTGCTTTGTATATTTTGATACTTCGATCTATTGTATAGTTGATCTTGTAAATCTACTTGGAATACTTACAAAACTTCCCTTCATGTATCGAACTCTTATCCAAACATCATTTTGTATGATCGACTGGTACTTATTGATCATATCATCCCTCCATTCTTCCTTCTTGGGATATTATTTCACAAACTGTCCTTTCTCATCATAACTGAACATATGTGTGAGATGTCCTTATTCTGAATTCATTTTATTCTTTGTGGGAATGTTATTCCTTCTTGTTATTTCTCTTCTTGGCATGATTTTTTAGTGCTCAGTTTTCATATTCATCCATATCTTCTTCTTTTCCCATCAATCAAGCTCCTTCTTACGTGCATTCCTCCATAGGTGATCTTCCTTCCAGAACAACTCCCTTTACTGAACTTGGAAGACTATTCAAAGTTGTAATCTATGCTTCTGCTTCTTTGACATTGTCTCCAATGGATTCTAAGTTCTCCTCAAGCTAAGATATCCTTGTGAAGTAACATTGAATTTTTTCTGACATTTACATCTTCACATCCTTGAGTTGAGTTCTAAAGCTTATCCTTGAGAGTCTTTAATGATGATACATGTGATATCCAATGGAGATGGAAATACTCATCTTGGTTTTGACTAGGCCCTTCTTGTGATTTTCTTTGACAACATCTCCCTCTGGATATGCAACTTCTTCTTTGGGATAGTTCTCCATGAAATGCTTCTTCAAGTATGAGAATCACTCTATACTTCCATTCTTAGAATTTATTGACTCTTTCAAGCTTGTCCTCAAGCTTGGTACTATTTGTCATCATGTTAAAAATAAGAACCTCAAATGGAAATAGAGAGGACGAAACTTACCAATGGGATTGCTTCAACTTGATGTTTTCTTAAAATATCTTCTGGAAGTATGCTTCTGGTGGACCTAGGGTTTGATAGAGAAACCCTAATTTTTCAAGTTAGGTATCTTTCATATCTGATTGGATAGAACTTTGTGCATCCTGAAGCTAAGATGAGCATCATACTTATTTTCCCAAAACTGTGGACAGAACTACAAAATATTTGATGCCCTAGTTTTCCCTGATACCAATGTTAAGTAAAAAATTGAGAATCCAAAAAATGAGAAAATTCTTACATATAAATGTGTGCCCTCCGAGAGTGATTTTTATAGTCCTCCTTTTTCAACTGATCGGTGGAGGGAATTTCGTGAAATAGGAATCCCTAGTTTTCTCCAAATTCTTCTGTAGAATTGTTTGATCTTGATTCTACCATACCTCTAAAATTTATGCTCCTCAAGATATGAAACTTTGTCCTCAAATATCTGGATTTGTCTTCTGTCCAAACCCATAGGTGAGAGTAGAATTGTATTCACCAAGTGGAACGTATGTGAATTTTCTCAATATGACTTGTTTGAGGACTGTTCAACATAGCGAACTTCTACAGACTTCCACGTGTCATTGTTTCACCTTCGGGGTATGAAACTAGGACCACTGAAACTACAGTTCGCTCCCCATCTGTAAAATATTTCAAAATTTCAATAGGACATTCCTAGATTGAGATATATCAATTATCCCTAGGTCACATGTTTATGACTTTATTTTGGAGAAGGATGGAATCCTGGATTGGAGGAATCATATATCCTAAATTATAGCGAATATGAGGCAAAAATTCGCACACAAGGTACAAAAATATTTCACCTTCTTCCTGTCAAAGTTTTAGCTACTGATCCTTCTCCAAACTTGATTTATAGAGAAAAATTCAAGATGACTATATTTTTCCTTCTAGGGTTTTTCAAGCATGAAACCCTAATCTCCAGTAGTTGTAGTTGTAGCATTGTTTCAGATGCACAAAGACTTATTTGAGGGTGGATTTGATATCATGTTATTTTTTTATGGTTATACAATATCTAAAATATTTATCATCATAACATCATAATCATAAGCAAAAGATCATTGAAGGAAAGGCAAAGAAAACAACACAAAAGAACATAGAGATTTATACTCATAAACCCTCATTAGGGAGAAAACACAGCAAAAATTACTATATATACAATTTGACAAAGTACAATGTATAACCACAACAATAAGAATAGTTTCTCCTCTTCCATACTATAGTCTCTCTCTCTCTCACTCACTCTCTCTCCCTATCTCACTCTCTCTCTCTCGCACGTGCATGCAATGCTTGAGTGTAAGGTGTGTATGAATGAGAAAGGCGCCTCACATATTTATATTCATCAGGTGAGTGACTCAAATAAATAACTAGGTCATCCATGTTATCTAATTAGGGTCGACCTACCTAGGGAGACTCAAAATAACATTAATAAAATACTTTTTTGGGTACCATTGCCCCAACTTACAATAGAGGGTTTATCTCATGACTTTTACATGACCAATTACATCAAGGACATCTCTGAATGGAGGAATAACCTATCCAAAGGAGAATACAATAAAAGTACAATAGAATATCTTCTGAAGTTACAATATTTTAACAACTGGGTGAGGTAGATGATAACCTCCGCAAATGAGTCACGGAGCTGGAATCAAAGATGACACCTAGTACACATCCAGAGGTACTGGAAGAGAAATGGAAGGTAGCAACTGAGGCTGTGCAGAATAATGAGGAGGAAGAGGCACTTTGTTCCAAACTAGTCAAATAGGTTTCTAAGTCATGAGAAACCTTGATAGACAACACAGAGCTTGAACATGTTCCAAAGAATCTGCATAATCCTAAAGCAGACTTTAATAATTTGAAAAATGAATTGAAGAAGATGCCAATAGTGGAAAATATGGCCAAGGTTTTTGACATGAAGAGATTACAACATCATGTAGCGATATTGTGAACAAAACAATAGAAGATAATAGATCATGTTACAGAGCTACAAGCGAAGCTAAAAAGGTTACAATTATTATTCAACCTATTCATGCAAAGGTATGACAAGCTTTGGGTTCAACGGGAATGACAAGTTTGGAACATATCAGTTCCAAAATTGTGGAACAATTGAATACGGTATGGGAAGAAGTGGGACAATAAACATAACAAGTCATGAAAATCTTCCAAGATTTTAAAAGCAAGGTCACACTAACCGAAATTTTAGACTAATGTGGCTCGGGACAAGCCACAAGTGAGTGTTGGGAGTATGTTGGCCCTAGGAAACGTTATACATGATTTTGCATGAAAAGATGAATATTTTGGAAGAAATGCCGCAATGGAAGAAATGACGCCAAAAGAGGAGAAAACCAATTTGAAATGAGTAGTTTGACTTAATTTTGGTAATCATTTAGTTAGACTAATAGTTTGTTTTTGGGAATAAAGCACGATTGTAAATTGGGACGATAGTGCCTATATTTATATGTAATGGTATTTGTTAAATTATAAAGATAACATGTCTACTAACATTCAAGAGTCAGTCGATGGTTAAAACAAGAAGTGTAAAATATATAAAGAGTCAATCGGAGCTATGTTCAGGCGACTATGATTAACATATTCATAGACAACGATTAAGACTAAGAAGAAGATACAAAGGAAAAAAGAGAGAGACCTAAACCATAGAGCATGAGATGAGAAAAGAATACATGAATTGTAAATAAGATCTAAAGAAGAGTTTGTAGGTTGTGTGCACATAATAAAGGCGCTAAACCATTTCTCATGCCAGATGAAGAGCACATTTCTGGTTTTTCTCGTATGGGTTTCCACATTAAAACTTGTGTCTGTACGTATTTCATATTTGTGTTTATTTGAAATGCATATTTGTCATGAATGAGCTTATTTGAATGTGTCGACCAAATCTGTTGTGAATGAACTTATCTATACATGTCGCACATCTAATGATATGATCATATAAAATATTAGTTAATGTTTGTTAATGATTTATGTTACATAATTTTATATATGTCGATGGATCATTATGCTTTCATCTTGAATGAATGTATGAAAACATAAGTTTATTCCCTAGTTTCGGTCAAATGACCTAATAATACCGTAAGAAGGAAATCATTGACGTAACTGCAGAAACCTCATTCTGGAAAATACCGATATATATATATATATATCAAGTGAGACTTCATCTGTGTTTCAAATGTTGCTGATGGATTTTTTCTATGTTGGGTCGATGTCTTGGGATTTTTTGACGAACAAGAGATCTAAATTTGGGTCGAGAGAAAAAAAACCCAACAAATTTACCTTGTGAATTCCCCTGACAACTATTGGATGATGAGAAAATATAAGATGGTTCAAAAAAATGTTATGAGATGCACTATCAAACATTGTGCAAATCAGGTAGGTGTGTGACCTCCTAACACTCCACACACAATCTACTAGATAAACCTACCAACTACTTCATTATGAAGGTTTAACAGTGTATGTCATCAAGATATGAACAGTCCGATATAAAAGATCATTGTCACTATAAGTTAATTAGTTTTCATTTTCTCCATGCAAGTTTATTGCACCATTAATTTGTATCACTGTCTAATATATATGGATCTCATAGGGGATTACAAGGATCGTGGTGTAGTTTTTGTTGTTGTATTTGTAAATTCAGAAGATATTATGGTGTATATTATCATTGTATGATCTTGTACCCCCATTGGAGAAGTGTTTCCCTCATTTTAGGATGCCATTATTATGTATGGTCCTTCAGATACAACCTATTTTGTAATTCGGGGAAATAGTCCCCAGTATAATATAATGTAATGTGTTTTCAAAGTCTCTCTCGGAGAATTCATCCTTGTTAGGGTTAGAAGTCAGCCCAGTCATATTGGGATGTTAGTCACTTGAAGGGTATAAATAGGGAGTCACCCTCCCTCATTTATACACACTCACACTCACTCAACTTTGTATGAGGAGACAGAGAGAGAGAGAGAGAGAAAAGGAGGAGGAGAGAGAGATAGTTGTTGAAGACTTCTTCTTATTGGGTTTTTCCATCTTGTGATATTGTCTTAGTGAAAAAACTATTATAAGAAAATTTGCAGGGTTTTCTCCTTTATGGTTTCCCCAGTAAAATTATTTGTGTTTTATGTATCTTGTTGCACTTGTGATTCTTTCAGATAAAAGATCATAATCAAGTTAATTGGACTAGGAAAAACTAACATGGTATCAAAGCCTCTATAAAAGAAGGCATTATGCAATAACGAAAACTAGGGATTCCTATTCCAAGGTATTCTCTTCACAAATTATCAAGAAAAGAGGGATAGGATAAATCTCCCTCGAGTGGAACATCTTTTGTGGAAGCAGTTCCAAATTTGGAGAAGTTTCAATTTTTTCGCGTGGGACACTATGGGACACCATGGGAAGAAACTAGGGCATCAAGTTTCGGAGGATATGCACCTCAGTATTCAGAAAAGGACCTTGTTGAGTAAATTGACTTAAGGAGGCACATATTTCTATCCAAACATAATTCCAAAATTTCAATTTTGGAAAATTAGTGTTTCTCTAACAAACCCTAGGTCTTCTAACTCTGAAACCAAGTCAGACACCTCAAATTGGTAAGATATGAATCTTTTCTATTTCCATTTGAGGTTCTCATTTGAAAAATGACTTTCCATACCCAGCTTGAGGAAAATTTTGGGGGAGATGATCAATTTTGAGCATGGATGTACAAAATATCCCTCGTCCTTGAGGAGAATGATTTGGATCAGTATATTAGTGAGAAAGTTATAGAGCTAGAGGGAGATGAGGCTAAGGATAATAATAATAAGAAATTGTTTAAGGCCAAGAGAATCCTTTCATATTCTATTAAGGATCATATCGTGCCCCATGTGTCATCCCTAAAGACACCAAAGGAAGTACTTGGCCCTTTGACAAAGATGTTCGAAGGAAAGAACATCAAATAGAAGATGAAATTGACAAACCAGTTGAAGAATGTGAAGATATAGAACTCATAAAATATATGTGAAGGAATAGTGACTCATGTATGTAAGTTGAAAAAGGATCTGTATGGACTGAAGCAAACTCCTAGAGCGTGGTATGGAAGAATTAGTAGCTTCTTGACAAGCTTGGGTTTTACCAAGAGTAAAGTCGAACCTAACCTTTACATGAAGGTTATGGATGATGAACTTGTCATACTATTACTATATGTGGATGATCTATTTCTGACAGGAAATGAGAAACATATTACAGATTGCAAGAAGAAGCTAGCTAAAGAATTTAAGATGAAAGATATTGGATTGATGCATTATTTTCTCTAGTTGGAAGTGTGGAAAATCCTAGAAGGAATCTTTCCGAACCATGGAAAGTATGCAGTATAAATCTTGAAAATATTTGATATGTTGGATTGTAAAGCCATGGAAAAATCCATGGATACAAACCTGAAACTATTATCTGATGAATCATCATAGTTAGTGGATATGACTCGGTATAGACATATTATTAGGTCATTTATGTATTTGATGAATACAAGGCTAGATATATGTTTTGTTGTGCACACCTTAAGGCAGTATCTAGTTAAACATAGATGGGTTCACCTGATAGTTGCAAAGCATGTGATGAGGTACCTAAAGGGTGCAATAGACTTTGGACTATACTATGATAGAGATCATGACTACATATTGTATGGATATACGGATTCATATTTGGCAGGAACTACCATAGACAGAAAGAGAATCTTCAATGGATGTTATTATCTGGGATCCGATATGATCTCATGGTTTAGTAAGAAATCATCTAGTGTTGCTATCAGCACGGCTGAAGCAGAATACATAGTAGCTTGCTCCGATAATTGTGAAGCGATATGGATTCATAAACTAATGTGAGGTCTATTTTACATGGAGTTGGATACCACAGTGATTCTATGTGACAACCATATTTGTATAAATATGACAGAGAATCATGTGCTCTCTGATAAATCAAAGCACATACAAATATGATATTTTTATATAAGGGATATGGTACAGAAGGGAGTTATAAAACTCCAGTATGTGAGTACCAATGAGCAATTTGTTGATGTGTTGACCAAGCCTCTATATCGAGTAAATTTTGGATTATTCTGTGACAAGCTTGGTCAAAGATATGGAATCTCCTTGGAGAGGAGAAATAGGTTGAAGATATGGACTCTCTTTGGAAAGGAGGAATGGGTCGAAGTTATGGACTCTCCTCAGAAAGGAAGAATAGGTTGAAGATATGAACCCTCCTTGAACAAAGGAGGAGCATGTTGATGGTATGGATCATCCCTAGAAATTGGGAGTGATGATACAAAGGTCATTGATGATGGGATGGAAGAAACACTCCAATATGAAATATTCCAAGTACTCCCACAGATGCTGACAAGGTCCAACATTCACTTGTGGATGATAATATCCTCTCTTGAGGATGGTTTTGTGGACAATAACACTCTGGTCCTGAGAGTGGCCCTTACTAGCTAAGGATGGTCCTGTAAACGTTACGCTTGCATGGAGAGTGTACCTAGATTCATATGTAGAGGTCGTAGAATAACACTCTCTTGTTAGTGTTCCTATATTTAACACTAAGGATTCTCTATGTTGAGTCCTTGTGAACGACAGGTCCTGCATTCACGTGTGGACGATATCTACAGTAGTAGATGTTACTCTCACATGGAGAGTGTACTTGCACTCATATGTATATGGCATAGAATAACACTCGCTTCAGTGTGGTCCTAGATTTAAAGCTAATGACACTCTACTTTGAGTCCTTACGGACAACAGGTTCTGCATTCATGTGCAGATGATATCTATAGTAGCATACGTTCCTACATTCATATGTAGATGTTGTATAATAAGACTCATTTGGGAGTGATCCTAGCTTTAAAGTTGGGGATGCTCTATGTTGATTCCTTATGGACAACAAGTCCTGCATTCACATGTGGATGAGATATGTAGTAGCATACGTTCCTACATTCATATGTAAATGTCGTATTATAACACTCGCTTGGAGTGGTCCTTGTAGAGGGGGCCACTAGACCTCCTAAATGTCATCATATGTGTATAATTATATAGTTTAAAGAGATATTAACAAATGAGTAGTTTGGAGCAGGTACAACCGCTCCAACCTCTCTCATAATGTATAAATAGTTATCAAATATAATACAAAGGACGTCCCTTCCCAAATACTTGTCTTTGATGGTTGTGTATGAGTGTTCACTGTATGCTTAAATGTGATGTGAAAGCCTAGATTTCAACATATGGTGTCGTTTCCTCTTTCATGCAGTCTAGGTGGCAGTAGAAGTGCATGGAAGCTAGATCAAACCTACAAAAGATTGTGAGGAGAAAGAATCCCTGCAAGAATCAAAGAAATGCTAACATTGCTCAATTGTTGATGCGTTGTTGAAGAATAACCAAGAATATTGCAAATATGAGATCAAATATTATGCTTATGTTTCAAAGACTAACCAAAACCAAAATCATGCAAGCAAAAAAACCCTGGAAGAAATGTTTAGAAAGGATGATGGTGCATGATGTTGTTGTAAAGATAATCATCCAATATTCTAGTTGATGACATGACTAGAGGAATGTGGATGGGAAGCATTCTGACCTGATGAAAGAAAGATTCAAAGTTTAGATGAGTTCATTGCTCAATGCACTCATCTACTTGTCGACCAGTCATTCGAATGCCGACCACGGAAGGAAGTATGATCAAGATGAGAAATCACCGCCTAAGGAGAGACTGAAGATTGCTCATTTCATGATATCGATGCACCTGCAAAATAGAATGTATTTGATAGAAGAAAATGATACCATCAGTAATTAATTGGAGTGACCAAATTCCCTGCACTACATCGACTCTCATACCTGCATTCACATTTTGACCAAGTTTGAAGATGTCGGATATGATAATCGCCCAAGAATCTATTGATCTCATGTCAGCATATCTTTAATCGACTATGTTGTTGACCAAATCACGCTGAGTTTGTTGAGTAAAAAGCCGACTGGCGTTCGTTGGCTTTCATCAACTAAGGAAGTGTATTTCTATATTTCTCATCAATTAGCAGACATTCATTTACACTGACTGATATCACTAGGATGTCAACTAAAGCGAATAAATGTCCATTGACTGAAGAATTCTAGTCGAGCAAAGAATTAATTCTCTATTGAATCAATTCGACATGTTAAATCTAACCGTATTGATAACAAACTTAGAAGTGCTGAACAAAAGCGCCACAAACTGTCGTTTTTTCAGTATAAGGGTTGCATTGTGTCATGTAATTCAGTGGAACTCAACCACATGACTCTTTGAATGAGTCTGAATATGCATATCTATCCCAATTTAGCGTTGAACTAACTGTCACTGCCATCGAATTCCACTACGCGCTCATCCATTGACTAACCAATTGTTGGTTACACTTATCATTGGGAAAACATCGACGCAATCAACGAATCATCAAGTAAAAAGTAATCAAGACAATGGAGCTTTGAAGGCGTCGATCCTTACTAGTGATAGTTATATAATAATGAGTTGTGGTTGCTCGACTCTAATTTTATTGAAATACATGCATATGGTCAGTATTTAAATTCTTTTGTTAGACACCTTTTGGTTGATGAAGTTATAAGTTGTTATTTTGTGGTTGATATGGATTGCACGAATGTATAAATAAAGTCCAGTCATTATGTGGGTGAAATTCGAAACACAACTAGTCGGGTATGTAAAAGAGTGGATAAGTCTTTATTGATGAGGTATTGTTGAGGTATTGCTGCTATCCATCGAAAAGCATGTGTTTGGGTGTCGGTTTACAACAATCTTTCATTATATATCCGTTGTGCTTTTTTCTAGAATCAACTAAGGTTTCCCATCAGCATCGACGAAGGCTTCCCGTCACCAAAAATCAATGCAAAACACACACAAGAAGAGGTGGTCATCACAGAATACCTAATTTCACGATGGTTGGGAAGAAAACATATACAGACATAAAGAAGAAACCTTTGTAGACCATCGGCACATTGCTAATTTGGAGTTTCTGCATATGGAAGTTGACTGATATTGTTAATTAAATAATGTTTTGGGTTGTCAGTCCATTAAGCTCAGCGCTCATTGAATATTGGTCGACAACATCAGTCAAAGGTCTGCCAACGAAGTTGGTCGAGTTGGTGTGACTTGTTGGTGAAGGTGCTGGTGTAGACAAAATCGTCGAGTATCAAACGTATGCTTCTTATGATTTGAAATTGAACAAAACTTTTTTCTTGTGTACCTAATACTGACTCACCTGCTAAATATCTGAAGGTACCAGTTACCCCAATAAATTGACATTTTAATGGATATGTGTGTTGAGAATATTAAGTTTGATCAATTCTTGAAGCCGATAGTTAGATGAAGGATAGTTCGACAATGACAGTGGCAATGTTGGCGATATCATAAAGAAGAATCGACAGAACCATCGACCAACGATAAATTAACTATGAATAATTCGACTAAGTTGGAAGATGTATTGCTGATCAGAGTGTGAAGAACTAACTATTAAATGCTCAGCCACTACACTCTCTGGACCAACGACTCATGGTGTTTCTGCCAAAGCACCTCTTAAAAGAGCTGCCACCAATTCATTCACTTGGTTATAAATTTGAGGTATTGAAGTCCTGACCATTGACATAATAAATTTTTTTGATTGCTTAAATACAATACTTGTCAGCCAATGTTTTGTAAATTGTTAGCAAATTACTATGCGGTCAATATAAATGCGATTGAAGAATATCCGTTGAGTCATGTCAATCGAGTCATGTTAGTTGAAGCATGTGGGTTGAAGAATATTGGTTAAGTGTTCTACAAACATGTCGGTTGTGTAAAATGAAAAGCATGTCAGGTTGGTCATGTCTTCAATTTGATCGATGTATAATAAGTCATTTGTAACTTAGGGGTAAATGTTATTTAGTCAATATGATCATTGTTTTTTATGTTTGGTCAATATGATCATTCTAGTCGAGGTTGACTATTTGTCATGTATAGTCAGGTCAATTAAATTTTATGTATTTTAAAAACATGTAATTTGTATGATTCAGTCATTATAGTGATGTGACTCTTCTTTAAGGATTTTGAAGTCAAGAGGGGGTTAAACGTGAGTCTCTTGTGAGACAAGCGATCCCCTCCAATTGATGTCAATAAATTTTCTCTCTTGACAACCACTATAAGTCGATTCATGTTAATTCAGTCAAAGTACAAGTATTTCATCATGACCAAGACCATGCACATGACCAGGAAACATAAAAACTTGCAGGAAATTTAAACTCTCACAACAGAAGAAGATGATGGCGATGGAATTCAAGCAAATATCAATCACCTACACATCAAAGTGCTCCAATGAGACATGATGACAATGTTCTTAAACCCCTAAGTATCAAAATGTTGAAACTATTCCTCGGTTGTGACCTCAGAAAGCTAGAAGACGGAGAAATAGCATAGAAAGTCGAAGAGCCAAAAGGCCCACTATGCCTGAACTAATTAAAATGTCGATCAGATGAGACAGGGTGAGGCTTTAAACCAAAATACCTCATAGTGGATGGTTGACAGTCGTTGTGAGAGGATGATACTTCGATGGACTACTTCTAGATTGAGGATGGAGGATGAAGAGTAACCAGTCACAGTAGAGCCTTGTACACATCTGTTTTTCTATCAATCTGGTAGTTGTTGCAGTTGAGTTACCTGTGCAAGATGGTATGCATGGTTTATGCACAGTGAGGACTACTTTAGCAGTAGTAGAGACCCAGGATGTTTTTTTGTTCTCTTCGGGATGAAGAAACGTTTTTTTTGATGATGTAAAGGGGGGAACTTCACCTCCTAAATGTCATCATATTTGTAGAATTATAAGTTTAAAGAGATATTAACAAATGAGTAGTTGGAGTGGGTACAACCGCTCCAACCTCTCTCATAATGTATAAATAGTTATCAAAGATAATACAAATTCGGATTGGACATCCTTTCCCAAATACTTGTCTTTGATGGTTGTGTATGAGAATTCAGTGTATGCTTGAATGTGATGTGAAATCCTAGCTTTCAGCAATCCTAGCCTTAACAAGATGAGTATGGTCTACATTGATTCCTTATAGACGATAGGCCTGCATTCAGTTGTATACGATATAGTCCTACATTCATTTGCAGATGATCTAGTTAGTCGATAGTATGGACCCTCCTCATTAATGGGGAGTAGGTTGATAAGGATTGTGTTGGAATATATTAAGCCCACTCATAACTTAGGATAAAATAATTAATCATTATTTGATTAATTATTCACCGACTAGCTTAATTAGTTGGCATCCGCTTGCACCTTAAATTCAATGCATGCCATATGTATCCCAGGAATGCTTTATTTCTAATTATGGGTTGATCTTAACCACTTTTTGGCCATCCAGAATTAGTATATAGCACTTTATAGAAGATTATGCTTTATTCATCTTTTCGATCTTTTCTGTGGATAAGGTAAAGCTATTCAACTAGGAAACTGGGTCCCTTTGTTTCCAACCCATCCTTCATGAATTTATTTCCATTTTATAGGATTAGGATGTTTTCCATCTCCCTTGACAACTCACTCATGCTTTTTCCAATTCGAGGTCCTTGATATATTTGGGAAGTGCTTTAGCCACCTATGGGGGTTTGTTATATTTTGGTAAGTCACCCTTTTTGAGCTTTATGAGTTGTCTCCATACAAATTTATTTTCCTATGAGGGATGTACTATTTATGTACACTATTATTCATCATTATTCAATGAAAGGATACACACCAATATTCATCTCTTCATTCATGTGATTCAGTTTCTTTCTTCTCTCTATTTTTCCTATGTATGCTTGTGAGAATTCTTAGTAGCAAGATCTATTTCATGTGCTTCTTCTTAGCATCATTGTCCATAGTATTGATCTATTATTTCTACATATTGCATCATCCTTGGACCTATGTCCTAAAGTGATAGGGATTGATCATCCTGCAAATAAATCATTTGTACTTCCAGTAGTGTTGCGGCAAAGGATCAAGAAGATCGAAGTGTTGCTGCAAAGCATCAAGAAGATCAAAGTGTTGCTGCCAAGGATCAAGAAGATCAAAGTGCTTCTATAAAGTATCAAGAAGATTGAAGTGTTTTTGTAAAGGATCAAGTGATCGAGTGTTGCAGAACATAAAGACTTAGTGTTGTAGAAGACGATGTTCCAGCACTGAAAACATTGAAGAGTAACTGTTCCAATTGTTGATTGCGAAAACTTCCTATGATGTATAGATGTATTACCTTGATGCTACTGAATATTATATCTCTTGTTACTCCTATAGTTGATGATTTTGTTATCAGTAGAATACCCTTCTCGTTAATGGGGAGTGTTGAAATATTGTAACTTCAAAGGATATTCTAAATGTATTTTGCTGATGTACCCCAAGGGAGATGTTCTTACTCCTCTATTAGGATGTTATTATTGTAATTGGTCATCATAGAGTCATGAGGTAAATCCCCCATTGTAAGTCGAGTAAATAGTACCCTAATATAATATAATATAATATTGTTTTGTGATCTCCTAGGTGAATTAGGCCTAGACAATTTAGTGGGGTCAACTTGTTAATGTAAATGTCAAGTGAGAAAAAGAGTATAAATAGATGAGTTGTGCTTCTCATTTGAACATAGACTCACACTTGTGTATTGTGCATAGGAGAGAGAGAGAGAGACATACCAGCAAGGAGGAGGATTGCCTATTTTGGGGTTTTAACTTATGCATCTTATATAGAGGACGTTTTGTTGGGTTTTCTTCCCTTTGAGGGTTTCCCGGGTTAAATTTGTGTCTATCTTGTGATTTTGTTTCTTTCAATGATTATGCATATGCCACTGTTGTCAATTTGGATTAAATACTAATGATATATAGCTAAGCATATGAATATTAGCATTCATATAATAGGATACAAAGAATCATTCGTCAATATGTTTGAGCATGAGTCACCTCACGAGGTGAAACTTGGGGATCCTTATCAATACCCCATAAAAGGAAGTGGAGAAGCTTCATACAAGCTAGACTCCAGAAAATATCTGAAGATGAAAGACGTGCTATATGTTCCAAGATTAAATAATTATCTTCTCTCCATATCTGCATGTGAATATTTAATTAAATATTATTAATTATAAATAATTAGATTATTAGGTTACTAGTGAAAGGGGATAACCCTTCACTATTCTTGCTCAAGTCGTATAAAGGCGAGCTTATTGTAAATTTATATTCATCATCTAATATATTATTCTTATTTTACTATCAAACATGAAAGTCAGAATCGACTAATAAGAGCCCAAGCGGATATGGTTGCTCCAAGTGGTATCAAAGTGGATTCGCTCCTTCAACCTGAGCTCGGATTCGGCTCCACTCCCCTCTCTCCCCATGCTATTGTTTTCACCACTCCCATACATTTCCGCTCTGTTTCCCACCACGGCTCCACTCCCCAACCTTTCTCCCTCTCCGCTCCTCACTCTTCCACGCACCATTCTCCACACCACACCTTCTACATGCCCTCAACATCCTCCTCGCCACGCTGTCTCCACACAATCCTCCTGCACATCCCTCATTTCACCCCTACCTTCATCCCCTACACACTGCTCCACATATGCTTCTCTCTCCATCACATTCTCGCACCATATCCACAACCGCCACTTCTGCAATCACATCATGCTGCCCCACCAGCCCATCCCTCAGCTCCATCCCATCCAGCGCAACTTCATCTCCATGTCTCACTCGCAGCCCAATGCAAATTCCTAACCCTTCTCTCCAGTCGTAGTCCCACTAATCCATCTTCCCCACCAGCCCAGCCTCATAGCTCCTCTCCTACCTGCATGCGCCCAGCTCCATCATCTCCACACTAACCTAAACCTGCAACAAAAAACAAAACAACATATTATAATATATTATAATATAATATAATATATTTAATAAAAATCAAAACTTAAAAATCAAATATTATATATTATTATTATAATATTTGTTAAAATAATAATAATAATGTTAGCACCATTTTAGTTTTGCCGCAGTAAGCCTCATTGCTTGAAAATTTTGAGTTTCTCTTGAGGATCAAATGGTTTTCAAACATTCCTCATTAAAACAATTTATAAAAATTCCGAGGTGGCGCAAGCAAAAGGTTAGAAGCTTTGAGCAAAAGGAAAAGAATTTTATGAATTAAAGAATTCTGAGTTTTAATGTAAAATTGGCGGGGATTTTTAAAAAAGTTTTGGCACAAGACCACTCAACATACACACCAAGCAACTCTTTCCACCAACACCAAGCAAATATTTCCACCAAAGTCCAACCGCCGAGCTTTCCATGACTAATACACACATTGTTCCTTGGTGTAATTTGAAATGATTGGTGTTTATAAATAGTTTACAGGTAAGTGTTCCCTTGCATGTGGGATAATTCTCTCATCAAAAGGAAGCAAAATATAAAGGGTGAGAATTATTTGCATCAATGCATATTGGTGGAGAGAATATAATTAGTTATATGTGGAGATTAATTAAAGTAAAATTTCTGCAATAAATAAATTGAAGAAATTAGCACTAAATAATATTTTCATTTCCGGAGGCGAAGAAATTGGTGATGTCATTAGTTGAAGATGCAAAGTATAGTATTCCTTTGAATGCATCGAATAGTTCATGCACTTCCAATTTGAGTGGTTAGTACAAATCTAATGCTTGGCATACCGAGAAACAAGATGAAGGAGGTTGATTTTTTTATGTTGATTGAGATTGATTATATTTTAGCATGTGCACAGAATAAGCAGCTCTATCCGGCATGCAATGACCAGCAATTACAATTGAAGTTAAGAAGTTTGTTAATGCATACATTTGTCGTTCACAAGATAACCTCTATAGGCAAAACTTGTAGCAAGCTTTGATTCAAATTGAAATTTAGAGAGAAAATGTTTTTGAAATAAAACGTCTCCATCATAATTTTCTAGAGCAACAATGCCAGCACTCTATGTTCTCTGCTGAAGGTTTATGTTTAAAATTATGCAAATCAACTAGGGTCAATGGTCTAGACAAATTCCTGAAATCATCCATCGGGTCACATTCATTCAGCTACAGGAGCAAGCACGTGTTAATTAAAATTTTAGAATTGCGAAATGATGTTAAACAATGGATGGGATGGACATTCAAACCAGCAGGGGGAAGAGATATACGGCTTAGGTCAATTTTGTGATGTGAAGTTGCAATTGCAAGGAAAAATTAAATTTTTCAATTGGCGAAATCATTTAAATACGACATGTTTCAATGGTGGTGATTTGACATGGAAACAAATCCACGGAGAAAGTTAATTTCGTGAATACAACTTGCAAGGAGAAAGTAAATTTTCAAATCCATGAAATTTTATAGAATGTGCAGGTTAAACACGTGTCAAGCCTCCGTTACCTTGCAAATTAAATCAATGACTAAATAAAATTTCGCTAGTAAAAAAGGACCAGGTTTAATGGTGGAAAAACATTGTGAAATTCTTATGCTATGGTTGAAATTGAAAGATAAGTGTAGACATATCCACAGTTCGTGAAGTAAATTAGAAATCAAATTCAACTCCATTAGAACAAATTTTTGGGTAATTAAGCTAGATAAAGCCGATTTCAATTCAAATATGAACAAGCAGTTGGGTGGGTTTTTATTCAAAATGGTTGTTTTGGTCACTAGTTTCAGTCACTTGTTTCTGCCAAACCGAGACGTATTTTGAGAAACTGAGAGATTTTTGTCTTTATGACATACTCATATCCAATAACCTATCTCATTTTTTACCTAGGTGTTGTAGATTGAGAGAACCGAAGTCATCATCAGAGAGCAAATTTCTAGATTTTTAAAGGACTGTTTTAGTCAGTTACTTCAATCAATTGTTTTCGGAAAACCAGAAAGAATTTTCCAAAATTGAAAGAGGTTTCTCTTAATAACAAGATCATGTTAAATAAACTCTCTCATTGTTTACCCAGGTCTTATGGGTTAGGAGAAACAAAGTTATTTGTACAGGATATGTTTTAGGTTTTCCAAAGGATTGTTTCAGACATCACACTCAAAGAATTGTTTCAGCCAAATGGAGTTGAATTTCAGGAAACAGAGAGAGATTTTTCTTCATCACATGCCTATATACAAAAACCTCCTTCAGAGTTTACACAGGTATCACAGGTTGGGATAATTTAAAATATCTTCACAGGGTATTTTTCCAGAAATTAACAGGTTTACTGTCTGAGTCATCAGTTTCAAAATCAAATCCTGAGGGGCTGGAGCTGAATCAGAGGAAACGAAGACATGGGTTTTGTTGGGAACTTGGCCAGTTACAAAAACCACTTTTATTTGTTGCATATCTATCACCATCTAGGATATGCAGGAGGGGATTCAACCCTATTTTTCTAGTAGTCTGCTTTTTATTTTTTGTCTTATGTGAATCATGGTGTGCAGGTCACGTCCGGAGTTCGTTAGAAGATGTTCTCCAGTTTGTAACAAATTTTGATTCCTGAATGTCAGTTTACGAAGTCCGAATGATATAAATATACCTCTTGAAGAAGGAGAAGGAGTTGAAACCATTGTAATTTTGTTGTGTGTGTGTTTTTCAGAGAATTTTAATATAATTGCAGAGACGAGATCAGAGTTTTTCATACAAGGATTCATGTGTCACTTGCACTTACAGTCTATGATTTCCTTTCTTATGTGAATTTTATTCCAGTTTGTCTTCCCCATTTTGTTTTCTCTCATATCTAAGACTTAGGGTATCACAGTTCGGAATTCACACTTGCTATGCTCCGTCTGTTGTTTCAGGTATTCACCAAAGTTTCTTCTAAAGTTGATGTAGAATTCATTTTTTACAATGCTCTGTATTGATGGTTTGTTCATGTTCCTCCTTTCCACCTAACAATTATGAATCGACTGTGATCGAGTGGCTAGCTTGCACCTGTGTTGAAATTGCTTGCATTAAGTTCTAATTATTCATGTTATATATCTTGACTCCATCACCCAATGGTGATGTGTTTTGTTTCAACCAATTTCATAAACAATTTATATTTTTGCTTATATATATCTGGCATTGTTAACATTTGGTGAGAGATCCCTCTTAAAAGAGCAAAAGGCTAGTTCTCTCTTCGAAAGTGGTTTTGTTGTTACCTGGGAGCGAGCCTTCCGCAACCTTTGGTTCGATTCCAGTGCTAACAAATAATAATAATAATAATAATTAAATAATTAATTCACTAATATTTATTATTATTCAAAAATTCACCTCAAAATCCAAAATAGTGTTCAAATACACACCTCCTCATACAAGGTCCAAGACCATGACGGAACTGAAAGAGAAAATTGAAAAAATGGAGAAGGACATCAAGTCCCTTATCGCTAACCAAAAAAACTTGAAGGAAGAGATAAAAAATAACAATACACTACTCAAAGACAAGCTTGTTCTGGTACTAGAAAGAAGGCTAGATGAAAATTTTAGCATCCTGAACGAAAAACAAAAAGACTTGGATGACAAAATGAGTACCATGCCTCAAAACATAAACACCTTAACACAGAACTTGAGCAACATAATGCGGAACCATAATACATTATTCGAGGTGTTACAAAGACTCATACCTAGTCCAGACCAAGTCAGCAGTCCATACATGTTAGATTCCTCATTTAGTGTTGCCACACAGCAAACACTCGCGAGGCTCAAGAAGAATTGAAAAAAGAAATAAAGATTAACAATGCGACGCATAAGAAAGAGATAGAAACAAAAGTACTTCCATATATAAAGGCACGATTAAACAACAACTATAGACGCTATCAGTAAGAAAGTAGAGAATAAAAAGGCTAAAAATCACCACCAACAATGAAGTAGTTCAAATATGTCACTTGCATCATCCAGTAGTTTCGAGCCACTAACAAACCGTAAGGAAAAAGGAAATAAATATCATCCTTACATAGTGTACCCACCTAAGGCAAAAATAGAGGTTTTGAAATACAATGGGAGTGAAGACCAATGCTTTGCTTGGCTAAACAAAACGGAAGAATACTTCAACATTTCCAATATTGAATTTGACAAGGAAAAGGTGAAATATGTTTCAATGCATATGGAATGGTACGCCTATAATTGGTACTTATGGTGGAAGAGAGACAATTTTTCTTACACTTGGTACTTGTTCAAAAATGATTTTTTTAATAGGTTTCAAGGAATCAAAGAAGATGGATTTTTCAGTAAACTTACCAGATTACAACAGGTTGGAAGCGTTGAGGAATTCACATATCATTGGGAATCCTTATCGACACGAGTATTTGGGTTGTTTGACAAGCAAAGACTCAAAACATATTATGAGGTCTTAAACCATACCTCCAAAAAGAGTTAAAGTTACATGACATACCTAACGTAGAAGTAGAAAGACATAAAGCCAAATTCGTCGAACGTAAATCAGAAGGAATAATAATAAGAGGTGATAACCATTATCGACAAGAAAAAGAGACACAATGTAGGTACTGTGAAGATACTTGGTCACCCAGCCATCAATGCCAAAACCATCAATCTTATGCCTAAGAAATGGAAAATAGGTCGAATTCATCTAACAATTACTCTGATAATAGAAAAAAGAACATATGTCGTCGATGCGGTGATGACTAGATCCCTGGCCATAAATGTAGGAACAATCAAACAATACAATGCAGAAACATCAATGGAAAGGAAGTGCAAATCTCTGCACCAAAAATCTCGTCTGATTCTAATACTGACACCAAATCAGAATGACAAATGACATTATGAAAATCATTCAAGCTTTGAGGACAAATATTTTCCCAAGGGTAAGGCAATGTTGTGAATATTTAATTAAATATTATTAATTATAAATAATTAGATTATTAGGTTCTTAGTGAAAGGGTGTAACCCTTCACTATGATTTCTCAAGCCGTATAAAGGAGAGCTTATTGTACATTTATATTCATCATCTAATATATTATTCTTATTTTACTATCAAACATGAAATTCGGATTCGACTAATAAGATCCCAACTGGATACGGTTTCTCCACTACACTAGATGCAAAGGGAATGAAAGTTGCATTTGTTGATGTCCAATTTCTAATGTGGCTTAAAGGAAATACAACTGATGATGCAACAATAATTGAAGAACAAGACATAAGCTTGTACAAACTAAAGGGACAGTCTGGATGAGCATTGGTTCATGAATCAATAGAACCAAGTGAATTATGGCACTAAAGGCTTGCACATGTGCACCACAGAGTAGTACTGATTGTAATAAAAGCAGTCTTTGGACTTCCAGAAATCCAAGAAAATCATAAAGGGATTTGAAAAGGATGTGCACAAGGAAATAATGCAAAGAAGACATTCCCAACAATGAAAGCAAAGTCAAAGGAATACTGGAAATTTTACACTTATATGTATACTGGCCCATGTCATTCATCTCACTAAGCAGGTATGTGTACTATGTTTCCTTTATAAATGATTTCTAGTGTAAGGCTTGGATATTTTCTTGAAAGGGAAAACTGAAGTATTCAGTAAGTTCAATGAATAAAAATCCTTGGTCGAGAACCACAATGAAAGGAATATCAAGACTCTGCGATCAAATAATGGTGGAGAGTGTGGAAATTGAACCCAGTGATAGATTAATTTTACTCACAACAATTATCAATTGAACATGCAAAATCACTCACAAAAGAGACTGAATAATGAGCTGAACACTAAACTGTATTGAATAAGTGTATAATAGCCAACCCTGTAACATAATAGGTTGCTATATTGAATAATTACATCAGGGATTCGAATGCATGAGGATCAATTCGAATCTAGCATAAAGCAGGCTTACTAAAATTAAGCAAATCCCCCATAGGTGCAAAAAGTTGATCCCAAATCAGTCATGGAGCTCACGAATTGGAAAAAGCGCTTAGGAAAACTAAAGAGTGATGGAATGACAACTCATACATGCTTTTACAAGGAGAAAAGAGTGGAGGATGAAGAGGACAAAAAACTAGTTCACCTCACCTAGTCAAACTTTCCCTATTGCCTTAAAGCACTGAAAAAGCAGGCAATAAAGCAGAAAAAGCAGAAGGGCACCTAGGAGACCAGGAATAAAGCAAAATTGATTCCTTGAGGTTTCCCAAGCACTACATGGGTCAAATTAGGCAAGTTGGACCACTATGGATAGGTAATTGACAACTTGCATAAGGTGGGACACATGAACTAGGCAAATAAGACAAACATAATTAAATTAATGTCTAAGGTAGATAACTATGGGTTGATTATTCTAACACCCCCCCTTAATCCTAACTTATGAGTAATATATCAGAAAATTATAGGGCCTAGCAACAAGGCTTAGTCACCCTTTACATACTACATGTCCATACAACCAAGGAAAGAGGAAAAAACCACATGGGAAAATCCTCCCTTAAAAATGGACTGTAAAACAAAATTTGGAAATATTGTCTTCACTCATGCTTCACAGCATGATCAGCAATCCCCAGCAGTGATTTGAGATTTCTGAAGGTCTTCTCACAAAATGATTTGGTGAAGATATCAGCTACTTGTTCTAAAGATGAACAGAAGAGTAGGTGAATGGTGCCATCATGCACAAGCTCTCCGATGTAGTGTATATGGATCTCAATGTGTTTGGTTCTCTGCTTCTGAACTGGATCTTTGCAGATTCAAATGGTACTTTTGTTATCACAGTAGATGGTAGTTGAGTACTCTGTTCGAAGCCACACTCTCCAAGTAATCCCTGCAACCATGAACATTGAGTTGTTGCATTAACAACTCCTCTGTACTCTGCTTCTGTATATGAGAGTGCAATGGCACTCTGTTTCTTGCTTGACCAGCTGATTGGCCCTTCTGCAAGCATGAACACATATCTTGATGTGGACTTTCTGTCTGTGCTATCACCTGCCCAATCACTGTCAGTAAATCCAATCAAATCAAGATCAGATTTTTCTTTATAGAAGATCCCATGTGTCATTGTTCCCTGAACAAAGTTAAGGATCCTTTTGGCTGCTTTCCAATGGATCTCATGAGGCTGGTCCATGTATCTAGAAGCGACACTTACTGCATAAGAAATATCAATTCTAGTATGTGTAAGATGCAAAAAACATCCAATCAATTGCCTATACAGTGTATTGTTTACCATAGGTGAAGAATCATCTTCTTCCAGCTTCACTCCTGAAAGGAAAGGAGTTTTGCTTGCTTTGCAATCCTTCATTCTGAATTTGTTCAGCAAATCCAAGGCATACTTGGACTGGTGCACCTTGATTCCATCTTTGGTTTGAGCAATCTCAAGACCCAAAAATTGACTTAAGAGCCCCAAATCTGTCATGGAGAAGGCTTGGTTCATTTCTCCCTTCAAGGAAGCAATCTCATCCTTTGAGCTTCCTGTAATGAGGAGGTCATCAACATATAACACAATGATCATTAATGAACCATTAATTAACTTCAAATAGACATTTGTATCTGATTTGCACCGAACAAAATTCAGTGATAGCAAGAAGCTATCGATCTTGGCATACCAAGCCCTGGGGGCTTACTTTAGCCCATACAATGACTTTCTCAACCTGCACACAAGAGAAGGGTTAGTAGAAAAAACTTGAGGCTACTGCATATATATCTCTTCAGTGATATCTCCATTCAGGAAGGCACATTTTACATCCATATGATGTACCTCCCATTGCTTTGAGGCTGCAATGGCTAGAGCTAGCCTGATGGAATCCATCTTTGCCACTGGGGCAAAGGTCTCATTGTAATCTATCCCATGAACCTGTGAGTAGCCCTTGGCTACCAATCTGTCCTTGTACTTTAGTGGTGAACCATCAGCAGCAAATTTGGTCTTGTAGACCCACTTACACTGAACTAACTTTCTCCCTGGGGGAAGATCCACTAGCTCCCATGTGTTGCTCTTCTGGAGTGAGCCAAACTCTTCCTTCATGGTTGCTTGCCATCTTGGATCTCCTACTGCTTCTTCATATGTTTGAGGATCAGATTCCACCATCAAATAGCATTTCTCAGCAAACATAGGATCCTTCATGCACAAACCACTCTCAAACTGAGATCTAGTCCTCCTTGGGTCATTGGGATCCCCAGCTAGCTCTCCTAATGCATGTAGTGTCTGGATGCCATTTTGGCCTTGTAGGGCTGTTAGGGTCTGCAATAAACTCATCTCCATCAGACAAATCAGAATCAGCATTTTCAACAAACTCTTCACTTACTTTCAGAGGTTCAGGTGGTGAAGAGGCTTCTCCAACTTCCACTGCTGCAAGGGGTTCTTCTTGAAACTGAACACACCTTTCGATGAAGGCTTTATTTGTGCTCAAATTTATCAGTTTGTACCCTTTTGAATCTTCAAAGTATCCAATAAATAGACACTCTTGGCTTTGAGGCTGCAAAGCCTTTCTCTTTTCTATTGGAATTCTAGCCCAAGCCCTTGAGCCAAAAATCCTGAAATGGGTCACATCTGGCTTGTGCCCACTCCATGCTTCGAAAGGAGTCATGCCATCAAGCTGTATATGAGGCACCATATTCTAGATATAGGCTGCATAGTTGATAGCTTCGGCCCAGTACTTTGGTGGCAAAGTTTTGGCCTCCATCATGCATGTTGCCATCTCCTTCAGTGATCTGTTCTTCCTCTCAGCAACACCATTCTGCTGTGGTGTGTAAGGGATAGAATGCTGCATATGAATACTTGCATCTGCACAATAATTAATAAACTCAGACTTGACATACTCACCACCATTTTCATATTTGAGGACCTTGAGTTTCCTCCCAGACTAGTTTTCAACCAAAGCCTTAAAGACTTTGAAGAGGCCAAAAACTTCAGACTTGTGTTTCAGGAAGTAAAACCAGCAATACCTGGAAAAGTCATCAATGAAAGTCAATGCATATTTGGCCTAACTCATGGACATATGAGGGAATGGGCCAGCAACATCACTGTGGATCAGCTCGAGGGGTGTAGAGGTTCTCTCATGACTAGCTCTCTCAAATTTATGCTCTGGGTGTTTTCTTAGGATACAACCTTGGCAGACTCCTTTGGAAAATTTTATCTTGGGAAACCCTATGACCATCTGTTTTTCACTAAGATCAGAAAGATACTTGTAATTTAGGTGGCCAAATATTGCTTGCTTCATTAGCATGAATCAGAAGAGTAGAGGGGTTTGAGTAGGGTATGAAGTGTGAGAACATGTATACCTTCTGAGCATGACTCGCAACTCCTTTTGCAATGACTTTACCACTTGAGATCTCTGTGATCTCAACTTCATCAGGGGAGAATATGACCTTCTTAGGAGACCCAGTGTGAGTCATCTGGTACACTAACAAGAGGTTGGAGGCAAGACCAGGCACATACAACACATTGTTGAACTAACCATGATCAAGATCAATCCTCCCTTTGCCCAAACTTTCAGTGAGAGAGTCATCTCCCAGTACTATAGGTGGTCCTTTCGACATGTCAAGTGAGGAAAATGCCTCCTTGGTCGAAACCATGTGTCTTGAAGCTCTAGAATCAATGATAAAACTGGGTGAGCTTGATGTGCTAGCAACCAATGCATGAACTCTCTCTCTGTCATCTGAACTTGATCCTCCTTCTCTCTTCTTTGAGCTGTCTGGAAGGGAGATGCCATTCTTCTCCAGGAGTTGGGTCAGCATGTCTATTTTCTTCTTCATACAAGAGCTTTCAGTGTGATTTCCCTTATTGCAGTATGTGCACTTGCTCATTTCTCCTTTGTTTTTCTTCTTTTGGTAGTTCTTCTTGGAACCTTGTGGCTCCTCCGGAGACTTGTTATTGTCTCTCTTTTGCTCAGGTGGATTTTTAGCTTTCTTTTTGCTTTTTGAATCCACCTTCGAATCTCTAGCAATCAAATCTTGATCCTTGGATGGTTTGATAGTGCTCATCATCACCAGCTTGTCTTGTTCTTATGTGAGAGATTCCATGAAATATGCAAGGCTAGGCATCTTCCAGGTTCGAGCTGTCAGTTTTGTGGCATAGAAGGTTGAAACAAACACTGAATAGTCAGGGCCAAGCTTTGAGAGAATGGCCAATACCAGCTGATCATCCTTCTTTTCGATCCCACACTGTTTCAGCTGCAAAAGAAGTGCTTTGAACTTGGAGAAATAGAGTTGCAGAGATTCAAAGCTATTGGGAATTAGGAAAATCAGCTCATTTTCGATTTGATGTCCCCTCATCTCGTCTTTCTTTCCAAAAATATCAGTAAGCTTCTCCCATACTTCATTCGGCGATGTCAATCCATCAAGATGGAAAAGGAGGTCTCTGGAAATACTCAGACATAGGAGACCATAGGCCTCATCCCTCCGGTTGTGCCATTTTATCTTCTCTGCAGCTGCATTGGGCTCTGCTTCTGTTTCCATAGTCACCCTGTAGAGTCCTTTCACTCTCAACAGTATCTCCATCTCTGCTTTCCATTCAAAGAAATTGAAGGGAGTCAAGATGATCTTCTGAGATTGATCCATAGCTTAGAAATTTGTCCCAGCTATCAGTAGAAGACTCCCAGTCACTGATGTCGAACCTGCAAAACAATTTTGAAGGAGAGAAATCAATCTACAATGGCTCTAATACCATGTGGAAATTGAACCCAGTGATAGATTAATTTTACTCACAACAATTATCAATTGAACATGCAAAATCACTCACAAAAGAGACTGAATAATGAGTTGAACACTAAACTATATTGAATAAGTGTACAATAGCCAACCCTGTAACATATTAGGTTGAAGTATTAAATAATTACATCATGGATTCAAATTCATGAGGAGGAATTCGAATCTAGCATAAATCAGGCTTACTAAAATTAAGCAAATCCCCCATAGGTGCAAAAAGATGATCCCAAATCAGTCATGGAGCTCACGAATTGGAAAAATCACTTAGACAAGCTAAAGAGTGATGGAATGAAAACTCATACATGCTTTTACAAGGAGAAAATAGTGGAGGATGAAGAGGACAAAAAACTAGTTCACCTCACCTAGTCAAACTTTCCCTATTGCCTTAAAGCACTGAAAAAGCAGGCAATAAAGCAGAAAAAGTAGAAGGGCACCTAGGAGACCAGGAATAAAGCAGAATTGATTCCTTGAGGTTTCCCAAGCGCTACATGGGTCAAATTAGGCAAGTTGGACCACTATGGATAGGTAATTGACAACTTGCATAAGGTGGAACACATGAACTAGGCAAATAAGACAAAAATAATTAAATTAATGTCTAAGGTAGCTAACTATGGGTTTATTATTCTAACAGAGAGTTCACCTAGAAAGAATTCAAGGAACTCTATAGAGAGTTTGGGATTAAGACAGAGTTGAGAAATCCATACAATCCTCAGCAGAAAGGCATTGCAGAATGAAAGAACATAACTATAATGGAAGCATCAAAATAAATGCTACATGACCAGGATCTTCTAATGCACCTTTGGGAGGAAGTAGTGAGGACAACTGTGTATGTACAAAATTGTATTCCTCATTGAGTACTTGAAAATAATACACCTTGAGAGGCTTTCTCATAAGAGAATACAAAAGTCAACCATCTCAGAATAGTTCCTTTCCAGAATACAAACACATCCCAAAGGCCCAAAAGGACTAAGATTGATCCCTTTGGGGAAGAATGGAATATCCATAGGATACAGTGATACATCAAAGTCCTATTGAATATATTTCCTAGGATTCAATAATATATACATTAGCATAGATGTAACATTTGATCAAGACTTGGCATACTCCATATCCAGGAAGCTAGCTATTAAAGAGGTCGAGGAACCTGAGGTAACTAGAGTCTGAGATATGGAAATGGAAGAAGCAATTATAAAATACCATGAATATCATGACATGAAAGAACCACAAGATCCTGTAGAGACACTTCACGAGAAGGACTCCCATAAGAGAAAACTAGCATGGGAAGGAGAACTAATACAAGAAGCAGAAAGGTATGGTGATCCAAATTGGATTCAAAGAGAAATTGAAAAGACCAAAACCTTAGAACATCTATGTTTCCCTACTATGTGACATCATTAACAAGTAACCTTCCAACTATGAAGAGGATGTAGAAAATAAAGAATGGAAGGATGCCATGATAGAGGATTATCAATCCATTATGAAGAATGATGTCCAGGAGATAATTTCAAGACTGAAAAGGAATTATGTCGTGACTTCGAATTGGATCTACAAGACAAATCATGTTTCATATGGTATCATTTAGAAACACAAGAAAATATTCATCACACGAGGCTTCTCATAGAAAGAAGGCATAGACTACGAGGAGACATTTTCACCCATAGATAGGTACACTTCCATTAGATCTATTATTGCATTGGTTGTAGTAATGAGATGGAAGATACACTAGATGGACATCATGACAACATTCTCTAATGGTGTAGTCGAAGAGGAAGTGTACGTAGAAAAACCACTAGGATTCAAGATACGTGAAATGCATACTCATGTGTGCAAATTGATAAAGGCCTTGTACGGATTGAAACAGGAACCTAGGATGTGGTACAACGGGATGGATAACTTATTGATGAGCTTGGAATTTACTAAGAGTAAAGAAGATTCCAACCTTTACTTCAATGTTGAAGACGGAAAACCAGTGATGTTCATGTTATATGTTGATGAATTGTTCCTAACGGGAGTGGATGAACTCGATGTAGATACAAAGAGGAATCTTGACACTGGGTTCGAGATGAAAACCTAGTGATGATGCACTACTTCTTAGGCATGGAGGTGTGGCAGAGTATATATGGGATTTCCCTTTGTCTTCGAAAGTATGCAGTGGATATTTTGAAAATATTCATAATGATGGAATGCAAGGCGATAGCCACACCTATGGTATTGAACTTGAATATTTTGTGTGATGCTTCATCAGAGTCGATATATGCCACAATGGATTGTCAAATGATTGGTTCATTGATGTACCTGATGAATATGAGACTGGACATATGATTTCTTGTGAACACCCTGAGTTCTTGATGGATCCAAGACATGTTCAACTAATTGTGTAAAGCATGTATTGAGGTACTTAAAGGGTACATGGCAAGTATGGGCTCAAGTATGATCCAAATCAGAAGATTAATCCGCACTGTTATGTTGATTCGGATTGGGAAAATAGCGCCACTGATAGGAAGAGCACTTAGGGTTGTTGCTAATTTAATCTAGGATCTAGTATGATCTCCTAGTTTAGCAGGAAGCAATCCTTCATGGTGTTGAGTACAGTCGAGGTAGAGTATGTTGTTGCTTGCTCAGCTAGTTGTGAGGTAGTATGGCTGCAAAAACTACTAACTGATTTATTTGATCGAACCAAATTCTCCTACACTTCTACACACTCAGCTGCAGACTCTTCAACTCATATGCACTCAGCAAACACTAATAGATAACAAAATATAGAGCAACTAATAGTCTAACAATACAAAGCTAACAACATAGAATCTAACCCGCATACAGCTTGGGTTCCTTATTTTATATACTCTTTTACATACTTTTTACAGGCTCTTTACCTATCGCTTTCTCAGCTGACTTCCTATACTTAGCCAACATGATGCCTTTCCTATTCCAGTAACACCTAATAGTAGGAATTAATGGCCTGACTTACAAATATACCTTCATACATGTGACTTCCTCCATCTCTAGCCAAACTCATACAAATGATCTTTATGGATTGTCACCTTCTAATCGTTATGCCTTACTTTCATTTTCCATCCATTATGTCACTTGCATGCCTTTTGGTACTATTATTACACCGCATCTTCCCTTGTTGCATTCATTCCTTCTGTCGTGGCTTCCTCTTATGTCATGCATCTTCCTTCTTCTGTCTTCATGTCATTATTTTTGTCACATATCCTTTCTGCTCTTCTTTCCTATCGCATATCCTTTCTCATCTTCTTTAGCTCTTCTCCATGCTTAGGCATAATTCTAAGTGATTTTTTCTTTCCTTTCCTTAGGCCCAACAGGCCCCCAACACTCACCTATGGATTTTATAGAGCCACTCAAATCTATTCCTCCATTTATTTCCTTGTGTCAACTTTACTATGAAAATATTCCATGATTTTTCCACTCTCTTTGCTTCCAGCTGCACTTCTTCCTTTGTCTTCTGCAATTATTCCACAAGGTCGAAATTGACATGTTCTGGAATTACCTTCTCTATTGATGTTGCTACTTCATGCACCTTATAATGTACATGTTGAGTGATGCATGTAACTATTTTCTCTTCAGCCTACAACTCTTCCACCTTTTCCACACGATGTTGTTGTTGTGTGCACAACATTGTTACCTACTGCTGCAATTTCCTCATTTCCACTGCCTGAGCCATTTTCTGTGTTAAGGGTAGCTGCTTCGTGTAATTCCTTGTTTGATTAGTATTTTCTTTAACCAAATTCATCTCATTTGCATGTTTCTATGATTCCACATCATCCATTAATGCTTACCCGGTCTGAGAGAATTGGTTGAAATCGTTGGCACATATCGCTTTCACTTATTATATCTTCTTCGAAGCTTCAATTTCTTCTTCTCTTCTTTCCTCTATTACTTGGGGGGGTTTTATTGGTTGTACATGCTCTTCTAGTTGTGTGACCTTTTTCCTAAGGTCAATCACTATTTTACCAAGTCGAATGACTTTGTCCTCTATATGCATTTTTGTTGTAATTTCTTCATCATTAAGATTTGTACATGCTATATTTATAACATTCTCAAGATTTAGATTTATTTCTTCCCATACTTTTGTTTTCTTCTTTGTCTTATGCATTTTTTCCTTCATTTTGTTAATAATCTTCTCGGATTTCTTCGTCTTCTTTCCCAGGGATATTTATCTTACTTTGATTTTTGTGACTACAGCTTTCTGTAATGCACATACTTCAGTAAGTTGCATCTGTAAGAACTCTATAGTTACCTAGCCAATGATTTTGTACACATCGTTGAATTCTGGGGTTCCTAGATCTAGTACTTCTCCTCCAACTTATACTCTGGTTGGGCGAACCGGTTTTGGCATCTGAGGTTCCAGTGCTTTTGAAGGACCAGGTTCATGTTGAGACTTGACTACTTGGGGCATGCAATCGACTATGATTATAAATTTCTCGACATCTTTACAAATTTCATTCAATCACTTTGTAATATTAGGTGTTAACTCTACCTGTCGATTGTCGATGTCTTGCAAACGTTTTTGCGCAGATTCTTGTAGTGTTTCTCTTAACATTTCCAAGTCTTCTTTGTCCATACTAAAGGTATTGTGTTGCTTATTATCCTTCCTTTAATTGCACTTAGGTTCCCTTTGTTATTCTTCTTCCTTATCATCCTGCTCTGCCTGCTCATCATATTCATCCTGCGATGGATCCATAGGAGACAAGCGGGCATCACTCTTGTCTAACTCTCTTTCTTGGTTTCCTTGCACTGGAGGTTTTTCCTTATCTACATCCTCATCCACTATCCTAAAGTATTACCACTTTCTTCACATGATGCCTCAGGGATTCACCATGTAGGAAAAATTCAATATTAATGTTTATTTGCTTGCTCTTTTTTTGTGAAAAGCAAAGGTTTTTGTATTTTTTTCCTCTGCAAGTAACAGGTAGATCTATTGGCTGGTAGCTCACTGGGTCAGACCAAGCAACAAATGAAATTAAAATTAACATATAGGAGTATTGAAATGCCCTACCATCTTCCTATGCATCAATGGCATCTTGTAGTAGCTCATTCAACAAGAACTCACACCAATTGATCTGAACTCCCTCTGTGCAAAGTTCAGCGAGCGCAATTTCTCCTGGAATACATATCTCTTGATGCATATTGCATAGTAATTTCAAGTACATCACCTTTCCAACAAAGAGGACATTATAATAATTAACGGAGTTGATATGAAAACCTCTTTTATCTCTTACTATGTCATATTTTTCCTTCATCCGCGCAGCTATCGTCACTTATTGATTCTTCTTGAGAAGTGGTGTTGGGTCCATTCCTGCGAATGGTATGCATGTGATGATTGAAATAAGTTCAACATCTACAAGTATAGGCTTTCCCAGCCATAGGAACCCACCATGAAAGAATACCAATAACTTCTTAACATAGGTGTTTATTGGTATGTTGCGGCCAAAATGTGGCATATATAACAATGATAGTATGACAGATTGTTCCAATCCTCAAGTGTGTCCTATTTAGTATCCATGTATTTTTAGAGGTCCAGTTCTTTGTGCTTCTTCATATCATGATCAACAAAATATAGCTTCCTAAAGTTTGGCACAATATCCATCAACACCTTCACTCCTTTTGGCACCAATGGTGCTATCAACAGGGCCCCTATCTGCTTTGGTATTTTAAATTTCAGTGTATTAATGCGACTGGGAAGAATACAAGGTGGCGTTAAATTTATTGTCTCATAATATTCATCCTCCAGTGGGGGTGGCGCTGGGGTTGTTGATGGTTTTCCTTTCCTCTTCTGGTTACCAGTGTGATTTCCCCATGTGGTTGTAGATGGACATGTTCTATATTTTCTAGACATCCTAACAGGGTTCAGCTTCACTAATGGAGTGGTTTGTGCAGCATTTGGTGTCTCTTTTTCAGTAGTTGGTGCAGCCTCCACCTCCAGTGGGACATAACCAACCGTATCTTCCATGAATCTGGTGGGTGATTCGAGATCAAAATCGATTGTACTTGTGTTGGATATGCAAATGACCATGCTACAAACAACTTGCTTTGGCTCTCAAGGTTGCAAACAACGGTATCTATTCTCTCTTGCAAATAGAATTAAAGGAATCTTGGTTGTGAAGTCTAATAACATGCAACATTTTCCTTAGTCATTATTCACACGCACAAACAATTAATCAGAAAGGAATTCATCCTTTCAAGTAGATGGGCGTACTTCTAAATTATTATCGAAACTTTTATGTTATGCCACCAATTATTTGTCACTTTAAATGGTAGTTATTTCCATAAATCCAGATGTGACCAAAAATCATGCCATCATATTTTCTTGAATTTGTGAAATTAATGACATCCAGCTTGTCATGTTAGCGATTTTATTCATTCTTGTGCCAGCGTCACATCATTTGCGACTTATTTTCTTTCATGTGGTGGATTCCCTCTCTTTTCCAGCTATTTAACTTTCTCAATGCACTCCTTGAGACTTGCATTTTCTTTGCAATAAGGTTCCCATCTTGTGACAAACCAATTGTCTTCACTCAGAATTTTGACCTTAGCCAAATATTAAGTCTACAAAGACTTGCTTATATCCGCAAGAGACTAGCAGTCTGCGATCATAGATTTTTGGCTCATCTTTTTCTTCTTCTTTTTTTAATTCTCTCTTTTCTTTCTTTTCTCTTTCTTCTCTCTCTTTTCTCTCTCTATTTTTTTTATGCGACCAAGTTGCAGTTATCAAAATAATGTTTCAGTCGACTCCCATTAACGAGTCCAGTCCCATCTAATTTTTCTAACTCCATTTCTCCTCCATCAATGATTTCCTTGAAAACATATGGTCCTAACCAATGTGTTTTTCAGCTTTCCTGGATGCTTGAAGAATTTATTGTCATACATAAGAACAAGACCTCCAACTTCAAAATGCTTGCTCCTAATATGTATATCATGACATACATTTTTCCTTTTGTATTCTACGTTCTGGTGAAATCCTGCAACAAAACTTTCTTCCTCCAAATGTATTAGTTGAATTAATTTATCTTCCACAACATCAACATCTGTCATTCCAATGATCGCAACAAATCTTAAACTTGGTATAATGTATTCCATAGGCATGACAGCTTCTTGTCCTTACACCAACCTGAATGGAGTCTGGCATGTCAACTTCTTACATGTTGTGTGATATGCCCATAACACTGTAGATATCTTTTGATCCCAGTCATCCCTTCGCGCATTGTAGACCTTTATCAGTGCACTTTCCATAATCTTGTTAAATGCTTCCAAAGCTCCATTTGCTTGAGGATGATATGGATTTTTTCTTCTATGCTATATCTGGAATTCGTCATTTGGATCTTCAATCAATTGATTAATGAAATCTATACCTTGATCGATGATCAATATCTTTGGGCATATGAACCTTGTCACAACATTTTCAAATATTAACTTTACAGTTTTTGCAGCAATACAATCCTTTACTAGTGCAGCTTATGCCCATCTGGTTAGGTAATCAGTCGCATTGATAATATACCTTGTTCCCATGCGCTTTCCTATTGGACTGATAGGTCCTACAAAATCAAACTCATTTATCAAATGCCCATGATGTTATCTGTGGTACGAATGGCATTTCATCCCTTCAAGATGACTTCCCAGTTCTTTGACAGATATTGTAGCTGCGATAATAATCTTGAGTGCTTGCATGCATGGTGAGACACCATAATCCTTCTTGCAAAATATTGCGCACTATAGCTTTTCATGCATAGTGGCCTCCTACGAAACCAACATGTGCTTCACTTAATATCATTGCCTGCTCATGCTCCAAAATGCAATGTCAAAGTATCTCATCAAGACCCATCTTGTATAAGTGTCCAGAGATCAACTGGAAATTTGTAGCTCACACCACCAATTGTTTCTTATGTGTGGTGGTAAATTCAGTTGTTGCATAACATGTACTCAGAAAATGTATGATATATTTATATTGATCATAAAACATGGTTATCGTAAACAGTTGTGCATCAGGAATATTATCTTCCATACTAGTAGGTTCTTCTCCACTTTCAATCCTTTAAAGATGGTCTAGTCCCAAATTCAACAGACCGGATTTAACAATTATCTCAAAATTAAATTCTTGGAAGAGGAGAATCCACCGACATATATTTCCACCAACACTGGATTATTGACCAAATATTTCAGCGCAGAATGGTTCGTATGCATCTTGAAATGTCCACCTAGTAAATAGTGTCTAAATTTTTGTAGCACATATACCATTGCTAGTCCTTTTCTCTCTATTGTGGTATAATTTTTCTCTGCATTTGATAGCTTCCTGTTATCGAAGGAAATGGGGTGATCAATTGATCCTTCACCCGGATGCATTAGTACCACGCTAAGCGCAACAGACGATGCATCGACATGAACATGGAATTATTTTTCCCGATATGGAAATACAAGTATTGGCACAGTAGCCATCTTGTTCTTTAGCCTGTCCAGACTCTCTTGACATTCTTCTGTCCACTAAAACTTAGTGTATTTTTTCAACAGTTTCTCCATCGAAGCAATAACCTCTGCATATCCTTTAATAAAATTTATCTAGTATCTAGTATGTCCTAATGTTTCTCTTAATTGTTTAATTATGGTCGGTGGTGGTAGGTCAAGGATGATCGCAACCTTATCTAGATCAACCAAAATTCCACCGTGACAAACCACATGGCCCAACAAAGGTCCAAAAGGTGCACAAAACATACATTTTTTTCAAATTTAGGGAAATTTGATACTGGAAACAGTGTTATAGTATCATTATAAGGCTCTCTATATGGTATTTTACAAGTTCAAATAATGTCCAATCGTCAAAGTAGACTTCAAGAAATTTATGTATAAAATCTTTAAACGCAAAAACTACAATTCTGGAAAAAATTGCAGGTGCATTCTTGAGTCCAAAGGGAATTACCATGTACTAGAAGCATCCCCACTCCATTGCAAAAGTAATCTTATGTCGGTCCTCCTTTTCAATTCATATCTAATGGTAACCCAAGAATACATCAGTGAAAGAATACATTTCTTATTCGAAAATAGATCATGCAAACAGGAATCATTTAACTTTATCAGTTCGACACAAATTTGTACTTCACCTAAGGTTTTCTTATCTTGTACTACAACTGGATCAATGCTTTTTTATTCTTCGACGGGTTTTATCACACATGCCTCTAACATTTGTTCTAGTTCAGCTTTAAATTTTTCTTTGTAGTGTGGATTTAATCTGTATGGTCATTGTTTAACTGGTTTTGCGTCGGACCTCAAAGGTATCTTCATTTCACCGAGGTCACTGACTATTCCTTTCATATATGAAAACTTATTAGGGAACAGATCCTGAAATTCATGTAGTAAATCAGTGATCTTCCCCATAGTCTCATTGTCCCACTAATATCTGATATTGGCAAACTTTGGATATTCATACAAGCAAATATTTACTTTCTTAATATTAAGTGGAATTAAGAATTGGTCACTAGAAATGCCAACTCCTTCCACTACGCACAAACCTTTTGACGTAGGTATGTTTATCTCAAGCATATCATCATCATCTGGTTCCCATGTAACATTGTAACATTCCATCCAGTGGTGGACTGTCGTGTTGCATTGATGGAAATTCATGTTTGTGATCAGGATTTATTCAAATATCATTTCCTTCATTATTTGTAGCGCAACATCAATTTTCGGGTGTTCACTTGCAAACTCAAATGTATAGGTGAAGCATGTGGTTAACTCTTCCCATTCAACAGTTCCTCTTCGCATCTCCACTGATGTATACCAATTTATTGGTACCCTTTCCAATGTGTGGATGTATCAATGAACCCACTCTTGCCGCGGATATTCCTGCCATGTCAAGTGACAATTCTCAATATGCTCTACTATTGTTAGTCTTGTATACTTATCATCAGAATAATGGATCTCTTCCCTAAATCTAATATCTAGTAATATTTTACACTGTGGTCATTCATAAATAGATTGTTTATGTGTACCCCACCATTTGGCAGACGTAGATTTCAGCACAAAGTCCAATGCAGACAATCATTTTGATTCTGTAAATTTTTCTTCAAACTCCACCAGAAAAGATGCAAGGTTGGGAAATCCTTCATATGTAGGCAGCTCACTTTCCTAGGCTCCTACTCATCAGACAAATCTTTTGATTCTTGTGCATCTTCTAATGGATACTTCATGCAACATGTTCTGCTAGTTTTCCAATGCATCACCTTAATCGGATGTGCAAGATCTTACAGTACTCCAACTCATTTTTCAATCAGCTGTTGGATTTATATAATATTCTCTTGAAGACGTGATGTTATACTACTCACCTAGGTAATTTCCGTAGCCTTCACTATTTACTGGCTCGACATATCTCTTCCCTTCAAGTGGATCAATTGGCGCGACCACCCTTAGTTCAGAATCTTCAAATGGCAAGATTATTTTCTTAAAATTAATAATGGTATAGTTATATATCTCCCAATCGATTCCCAAAATTGTAGGGTATGGATTGTGTCATCAACAATGTCGATTACGTTGAATTCTAAATATGTCCTTAAGCCTTCGACTTCTACAGGGACTTGAGTTAGTCTACCAATTGGTAGAATATTTGACTGGTTCGCGAGCCTTAGTTGAATGGGATACCAATCCAGTCATGGATTATTCATGCTCTCCCATGTATGTCTTGTAAATATGTTAAAATCGAAGCCCAGATCTAATATGATATAGTCCATATCATAATCTCTTATATGTGCAGTCATTCACAGTTCTCAGCCTTTTTTTAGTCTCTTCCCGATAGGGTTAAATCTTATTTCATTACACAGGTCATCTAGATTTTTTTCTATAAGTGTTGTAAATTTCGCGATAGCATCTTTATCATGGATTAGTGCTAAACAACTTTTGAAAAAATATTTAAGCTTACTAACCTTTTCCATCGGTTGCTTCCTGAGTAACTCTTCAAATATTTCAGGAATGATATTTACTTGTCTAGATGTCTATAGTTGATTAGCATCAACAAAATCTGTTCACACATCCAAGAATACTTCCTTCTCCTTTTGGACACTAGCGGGGCTTTCTTTTGTGTTGTAGGTCACACCTACAGTTTTCCATGTTGTGTATTATGGTCTTCTCATGTCATAACACCTCCTCTTGTAACAACAACGATGTTAGGTTCTCTTGGATTGACAAAAATCATATAAATGTTCTGATTTGGGTTCGTATTTTGATTCTGCACAGGGTCAATAGAGGAAATTTCAACTCAAAATGGGCCTTTCAACCCTAATTCAAATTTCATGTCATCATGTGTCAACCAATGAAACTGCATTAAATTTGAAATACCGTATAAGTCTTAAACAATTTTTTAATATAAATTTGGGGATAGGTATCATATAAAAAATGAGTTTTTTGTTCGTATTTTCGACATATCTCCCTGTTTTTTTACTCAAATTTGAATCCAGAGAGCTCGTTGGATGCAGAATTAAATTCTACATCCAACGAGTACCCGCACTGCATACTTTTGATGGACCCCGCTACCCCAAAAATAAGAAATACCTGAAAATGTGATGATAAAATTTCAATCGGGAGAGCTCATTGGATGTGGAATTAAATCCTGCATCCAATGAGTACCCACACTGCATACTTTTGACGGACCCTGCTACCCCAAAAACAAAAAAAAATACCTGAAAAAGCATGGCATCATCATGTTTTCAGGTATTTCTTGTTTTTGGGGTAGCGGGGTCCATCAAAAGTATGTAGTGTGGGTACTTGTTGGATGCATTAAATTCTGCATCCAACAAGCTCTACCAATCGAAATTTGAGTAAAAACACAGGGATATATGTCGAAAATACGAACAAAAAAATAGTTTTTTTCTTTTCTTCCTCCAAAATGATTAAATATTATTTTATTGTTTTAAGTATTATTTTATTATTTTCCTTACAAGGCCCATTTTGAGTTGAAATTTCCTCTAGTGTGGGATTTATGATAGTTCGATCCTACCATTTCGCAATTATTTGCGGAAACTGTTCAACAGTTTGATCAAATGCTTTACAATATGTACATGTTTTTGCAGGAATTTGGAAATATCGGAAAAAGTGTCCTGGTTTCCCATTGTTATAACATATGACTTGGCCTCTTCCTTGACCAAATCCTCCTCCTCCTTGTTGTTGTCCTCGGCCTTGAAAATTTCCAGCCCCCTTTGTTGAGGGTATTGTTGTTGTGGTGGATACCAGTTCTGTTGGTATTGTGGGTGAGGATATTAAGGTTGTTGATATTGTTGTGGTGGATATTGAGCAGGATGATACTGAGGTTGTTCCTGTTCATTGTGCATATGTTCATCATTTTTAATCAAGTAGTTATCCATCCTATTTTTATGTAGCAGTTAAAGTGCTCTTCAGTCTTTTTCATCAGTTCTACTAATTTAGAAAACTTACAATACAGACTAACTGGTGTACTTACAATCTTCTATAAATACAGACATTATTCGAACTGGTGGCCCCTAGTCTAACATGTCATAACCCCAAAATTTCACAAAAATTAAAATTTTTTGAAGTCGCAGTTTAATAACTGCTAGCGGTTAGCGGAAAATGAAACAGTTAACAATACGTAGTGATTAAATTCAAACACATAAAAACTAATATCATTTTAATTTTGATAAATTATATAAATGACTTGCATTCAGTTGTTTCTAGCTATACTGATCTTTTACTTTTGTCAAGTAGGTGAGAATCTATGTTCTAAATTGGGGCTTACTTAGCAACTAACTCCATTGGATTTCTGGTTCTTACAGGTTCAGCATGTAAACTTTTGAACAAGTAGGAGTTTATTTTTTCGTTAAGTCAAGAAGTACTTCTTTAGCATAATAAAATGCTAGAGCGTAAATTGATTAATAGAAAGCAAGGATACGATGAGGTAAAGTAACTTCCTTTGTTTTGTTTGGATCTATGACAGTATTTTATGTTAGTCGTAAATACCAATATCCTTATCATATTAGTGACTTTTTCCAGAATGAGTTATGTTTAAGTTTCTTTCTATTGTTATAATACCTAGCCACTTACAAAATCTATTGATGAGCATAGGGCTCATAATTTAACATAGAGACACTTTTACTGTAGTATGTTTTTACTGCTATTGTAGTGATGAATATCATCCTATGATTCTTAAAGACAAAGTTTACAAATAGATTACATTTAACTCTTCTTTAGTAGTGATGAATATCAACCTGTTTATTTGTATACAATTATAATTGTCTACTTGCACTACTAGTCATCAAGCTATAAATATTGATTTCCAGGTTATCACCATGTCACATGTGTTATTGTAATATTACATTACCATATTGCTAATAATATTACTAAGTAATTTTACCTTTATCCTTAGGTAGTCTTACTACTTGTATTACCATGGTGTAGTCTAATTAATGATTTGATTTATTATAAGCTTGGTCCTTCATAGAAAATAACAAGGACACTAACCCCAAAGAAGGGTTAAACCATAGGAATTTTGACCTTATGCAATTGTAAGAATTATACTAGGGTAGAAATACTACCTAAAACTACCTCCATAAAGTTTAAACTATAAATAAATTACCTTACCAGCTTTGTTTTTACATAACACTAGTTCTAAAACATAGCATCAATCATTTAACACAAGGTTTGTATGAAGAGCAATTAGAAGTACAACCAACTATAGTCAAAGGTATAAGCTCCAATATTGATCACGATATATATATATATATATGCTTTTACAAATGATTGGTTGTAATGTTATCAAAATGCAAATGATAAGAACTAAATTAATACAAAACAATATCATTAGTTGCATGGTATATAAATGATTGGCAATGACATGTTTTTTTCACCCAACAATGCAGGTTTGACTATAGGGATCGACCCACTTTTGTTTAAATTTTTTGATGGACACATGGATGAGTCTCCACCATGCATTGGTTGGTTTAAAGAACAATGTGAAAACCTATGCTCTTCATTTTCCCTTTGAGAATTTTGCCTTGCACTATGTAAGTTCTTCGCGACCATGAGAGGCCTGCTGGTTTATCGTTGACAGCTCTGTTGTATGTTGTATAGTGGTGCATTATTTGTGCAAGTGTTAAGGGACTCATAATTCATAAGATTAGTTTCTTCTGTGAGTTATTGGAACACGGTGAGAGTGGTTTCTTAACTCTGTTATTAGCTTTAGAACTCGAAAATAAGTGTTACCCTTGTCTTTGTTCATGACTTGCTCCAGCGTCGGTGAAAACTAGAATAATAACCTTTCTACCTCTATCACAGGATTGTCATGAGGGTTTCGTTGCTACCTGGTGTAGTTTAATCGAACTGGTCCGTTCTCCTTCTCGGCTCCAAACCTCTTATTACAAGTAAAAGTTTTTAAACCTGCACTTATTTCTTTCATTACTTTCTAGCTAGGGTTTTAATACAATGAATAAATTTCTAATTAACGAAATGGATTTGGACTTGCAGGTTACAGTCACAGCTTCAAATTTGAAGGAAAACCTCTCCAGCATTGGTTAACTTCAAGGCCTGCAAACGAGTAAGCCTCGGTCTTGTTGTGGAATCTCCCTACTTGCAAATGGTTGTTGGAAGGAGATTACAGTTGAAGGGAAGCATGGCTTTGGTTCCTTCAATGGTTTTAATGCTTAGCTTTTGTTATTACTCAATTTCTGTTTTTAAAACCCTTGTGGTGTTTACTGAGTAGCTCCGGCTCTTAAGCCGTGATATGTATGTAGTTTTTTTGGTTATGTAAAAGAGATTTCAGCCTTACGGCTTGATAATATAATACTATGGTTTTAAGATTAAAAGAACTTCATGTACTCAGGGTTTTTAAAAGACTCCTGTCTCGTTTATTCTAGTTTGTTCTATTCGGTCTTTTAAATGATAAGACTATAAAAAGGGTTTTCTTCTTTATCTGTAAGTAATGTGATTTACTGTTAATAATGATTACTTATAAGTAGTTAGTTTAAAGATGATGACTGTGAAACAGTCAAAATGCAAAATTTTTTAGGTTTTACACTATCAATCCAGAAAGTATATCAGTCAGGGTTTATTGGAAAGGACCCTTGTGTAAATGTTTTTATTTTATTTAATTATTTGAGCTCTGTTCTCGTTGGTTTCAGTTTTACTTTCACATGTGGAGTGTTGTTTCATTAACCTGTCAATGAAGTATTTAATTTACTGATAAAAGATTTATAATTACATTTTATTTTCAAGAATAAGACTGTAGTCAGTCTAATACATATTTTATAGTTTAATTGTTATTTTTAATTCTTAGTTAGCAATGTAACTGGATGCATTTTATACAGGATTAATTTGTATGTGAAAAGAATGGTCAAAGGGATTTCATCCCTTAGGTTTTTACAGGTCATAAACCTGTCTGGTTTTAAATTTTTAAAAGCACAATTATATATAATTTATAGTTTATTTCATTTATTATTTATTTATACATTTATTTTAATTTACCACTTTATAAGTTATATTGATTTAGTGCTCTGTAGAGAAAAGAATGTTAACTCTAGAGATATGTTTATTTTGCATAAATGAAGGGTTTATAAACGAAACCCTAATCTGGTTTTAATAAGTAATAGTTTAAGATTAAGTTAATATTTCAAGAAGTGTTTAGTTATTAACTTACCTATATGTTTTCTCGTCTAATAGTTATTATCTTTTATAAACTTGTATTTCTTAACAGTATACTAATACTGTGGTATTACTGTATATTACTATTTCTTTCACCTGTATTTTCATCTACATAGACTAAATTAAACAGTAAATAAAAACAAACTAGAACACTGCTTTTTCATTTCATTTTAAACATTGAAATAATTTACTTTATTTACCTACGGATACAAAATCATATCTACTATTTTCATTTATTTAAAATCATTCTAACTGTGCTAGAGTACGACCTGTTTCCAGGTGTGGAAAAACACAACTTAGAAATTTAATTTCTATCTACTTCAGTTAATAGATATTCATTCAATTTCTGCTAAAATCTCTAATTCTTACAACATCTAACATTTCACAATTTCTTTTCATTTCTAAACCTAAACATTTAACATACACATAGTAGATAACCTAGGATTCACTTAAATAAGAAAGTAAAATAAAAATAGAACCTGTTGAGGACAAGACAACAACAGCTTTAAGAGGTCGTTCCAACCTACCAATATCCAAGAGAGTGCTCAAACAATGCTTCCTCGAGACCCTCGAGCCTGCTCTTGGTCTTCTTGGTTGAGAACTGGGTGGAGAATTCAACTGTAGAACCCTCTGTCACCTGACTAGTTCAATACCTCAATAAAAACAATCTTCTCTCAATAGTATGATCTTCAGCTTAAAAGTTGCAACTAGATCGATCTCAGCAATTATCCCCTCAAACACTTTCCAAATTTCCCCTCCATTGAATTTCTCTGAAGTAAATTCATTCACCCTGAATGATCACTTCTCTAGAATGAACAGCCTTAGCTCTCTTCAATGGGGAATTTTATAGAGATGCCTAGGTCTTCTGGGTCAGTTTTCATAATTGAGCCACCTGCTCTGATTTCACTTTCTTGGGGAATCATGACCACAAATATAGGGAGTTTTCCACCTGCAACAATTGGAAGTGGTTTGAGGATGCTTCCACATGTCAGTTTGCTCTCCACCCAGTCTCCTCCACCAATTTGACCAGTAAATACTCTTCTAACAGCTCTCCTAAGCTGTTGTCTCCTCATTTATTTATTTATAAATAGAATATTCTGAATTTACATTAAATATTCTTGACCCCACTAGTCATCAATTACAACTTCTCATAAAATTTAACATAATGTTCCTCAAATAATATAAAATTGTTTTTGCAAAATTGGGGCATGTGACATAACATATCCTACACCAAGGCATTTCTTGGGTGTTTATCAGGTTCGATGCTCTTGTTGCGGCGTAATTCATGAGCGTCAAGAAATTGTATATACGGTGTATGTGTGTTCTACATATTGTACACCATACTTCTTGAATTTCCTTTCTTTTATTAATGCTCCATGAGCTGCACCGTAAGGTCATCCAACTATTACTAAATTTGCATCATTCATGTGATGGTTTCTCCAATCGAAAAGGATTCCAACTTCATTGTATCTCCAGAGCCTCTGTCTGACACAATATTTTGTTGCATGACTGAGGTATAGATGTGCGGTAACAAGATGACAATGAACCACTCCTTATGTTGTACATCTGAGATTTGGAATCTCACTTTGGTTGTTAATGTCTTAAATCTCTAGTCAAAGTCCCAAACAGACTCTGTAGGTAGCTTCTCAATTTATTTGATCTCAGTATTGCACTTTGATTCAAAATTTAGCTTCCTAAACTCATCTATCATGCCCAATCGAATATGTTCGAGTGTTTTCTGAGCAGCTCCTACTAGCACTATATAAAATTTCATGTACCAGTCAAACACACGACCTCGCAGAATCAAGAGCATCTGTTTTTTCTTGATATTCTCATCCTGGATTTGTTGCACAGTCCACACAGCTTCACAAAGAATTAAATGCCATTATATGTCTTCCAACCCATTTCCATTGAATATCGGTAACTTAATGTTAGTACCATCCATTGTATTAACTGCTGGTACAGTTGGAACAAAATTTTGGCTAGCCAGACTCCCTTATCTTCTATTTACAGTGTTAGTCACTACTTGTATTTACAAATACACTTGGAGATAAGTCTCTAGATATTACCTTTGGCGATGTGCACATACCCATGTTCTGGATATCGAACTTCAATCAACTCTTATGATTCTTCATCTCTTTCAGATATCAACTAATATCCTTCTTCTTCGTCGCAAGACCCTTCATCCAAGTACGATGCAAGCTCGTATTCTTCTTTCTCTTTGGTTGTGTTGCAACACCCTCTTCCTAATAAAGTCTTTCTTCTCTTTCCAGATATAAATTTTCTTTCACTTCTTAAACAACCAGACTCTACTTCAGTTCCACTATCTCCAAGAAACATCTCAACTCGGGTTGCATATTTTTTCATAGAGTTCTGCTGCGACATACCCACACTTTTTGTACATGGCTTCCACTTGTCACATTCATAGAATTCCTTTCTCAGAGACAAGAATTTGTATCCACGTCTTTAAATACAACCAATATCTATCGTGTGGTCCTTGAAAATATTTCCTCTTCTCCTCACTGTATGAGGTTATTGTGTCAACAAAAAACTCAGTAATGTATCCCTCTAAGATACTATCTATCCAAAAATATACATCCCTCGACATAGGGTTTCTCACTATTTTTAGTCGCTCAATCAACTAAGGATTCCACTCCTTTGGTTCACATCCTTGGAAATGTCTTTGTTGGGTTGCCAACTTAGAAAACCACTCATTCAATACAATGTGAAACTCGGAAAAGAAACTATCATGGATATCTGTATATAGGTATTGTACCAACCAGTCTTTTGGGTTCCAATGAGATCCTTTGCTCTCTTCTCATGTGAATTCTAACACTTTAAAATCCACCCAATTTTGGATCTCATGTTTCGTTGGTTCCCACAACATATCCCTCACCAAAATGATTCGGGTCCCAAAAATGGAACCATTTGTTGGATTTTCTTCCTCCTTTGAGGACCTTGACCCAGGTTCATCCCCTTCTTCTTAGCGCAACAAATCCCAAGATATTGGCCTGACAGAGCAGATCTCAGTCAGCAACACTTGCACCACAGATGCAGTCTCACCCAAGATATCTTTCTATGAATAACTTCTAGAACCAAGTTTCTGTAGTTGGGTGGGGGATTTCTGGTACCTCGTCCCTTTACCAAGGTTCTCAACTATGTGGGTGGATTATTTATGCTTATTGTGAATAGTTATATCGCAACCCAAATTCTCCTCTGCAACTAATATAACAACAACCTCTATGCAGCATAATCAAATTCAACTGATACAATGTGATTGATATACATCTATTCATTCATAATCAAATATATAAGCATTTTTTCAATGCACATTTATATAGGCAACTCAAACACATTCAACATTTATGCATATACACAGAATCTAACGTGGAAACCCATCTGAGAAAAAACCACAAAGGTGCTCTTCATTTGGCATGAGAAATGTATGAACCTTTTGTCTATGCACTAAGCTACATAATCTGTTATATATCTTATTCTCTATCTTAATGGATTCTTTCTTCCTCTCATGCTCTTTGATCTTCTCTTTTGCTCTCTCTCTACTCAACTCTCCTAACTGTTGATGTATTTGTAACTTCGGAATGTATTCACTTGTATATTGTACCCCGATGTTTATTGAAGGAAGTATCTATAATGTAATTGAATCATGTCATGCCCCGATGTTTCAATTGAGAGATTCAATAATGTAAACAAGTCATGTAAAGTCATTGAGTTTAACCCTCCATTGTAAGTTGGGGCAATAGTCCCCACAATTGTGTCAAGGTTAACCCTCCTTGTTGAGCGGAGGGAAACGTCCCCACAGTTGTGGGGCACTAGGGTTATTAAACTCTCCTAGAGATGTTGGTCCTAGTAAGTAATTGTTAAGTGGGGCCAAATTATTGAAGTGGACATTAAGTGAACGAAAGAATATAAATAGAGAGTGAGCCTCTCTATTTATCACACACACAGTCACTCAACTGGGGTGCATGAGTGAGAGAGAAGAAGCTGGGATCAGAGAAAGAGATAACTGTTGTCGAAGATCATCTTTATGTTTTCGGGTTTTACTTTTGCTATTGGTGCTCATTATATCTCTAAGGAAGTTGTGGGTTTTTCTCCTTTACGGTTTCCCCGAGGAAAATTATTTGTGCCTCTTGTCTCTTGTAATTATTGTTATGCATGTTATTCTCTCAGTTAAAGATCCTAAGATAATGCTAGCTTAAATGATAAAAATATAACATGGTATCAGAGAAAGCCTAAGAAGAAGACATTTTGCAGCTGCAGAATCTATGGCCTCTTAATTTTTGGGTCTCTCACCACAATCCATTGGCAAAAGTATGCTAGGCTGACTCTCCATTGAAGGGCGCATCTTTATGTCGAAGCAGAATTGGATTCTGGACATTTTTAGTTTTTGGTGCGGGAAATTAGGGCTTCTTACAGAAGAGGAATTTTTTAGTGAGACCAGCATAGGATTTCTCTCCTCATCAAAATCGAATTTTAGAGACCTAGGTCGAGATTTTTGGTTGGGTGAAACTCTGCGAAAGTCAAACCCTAGTTTGACCCCGAGCTAGAAAAACCCTAAATACTAAAACTGATAAGTTTTGGTACATTCGCTATATATCAGGATTTCAGAAGGCTCAGGGGCTGAAACTTTCACATCTTGAAGCTAAAATCCTGATGTACATTGTGTCCATGTTGCAGCCTCAGATTCACTATATTCTAGGAGATATGATTCCTCCAAGTTAGGGTTCCAGCCTCTCCCAGGATTCATCCCCAAACAGGACACCTAGGGAGAATCGCTATATCTCGGGATACGAAGGTCCAAATGAAATTTCTGAAGATTTTCCAGAAATTGCATAGAATTTATTTTTTTGGTCCATGTTTCAGACCCAGAAGAGGAAACATTGACATGTGGTAGTCCGTACAACTTCGCTATGTTGAACAGTCCTGAAACAGGTCACCTTGGGAAAACACTCATAAGTCCCAATTGGTGAAACCAATTCTAATGAAACCTATGCTTTTGGAACAAGGACAGGTGAGGCTACCTCCTTGTGAAGTTTCAGACATAGAGGAGCCGTAATTTTGGAGATACCACATAAATAGTATCAGGCATTTATGCAGAAGAAATTGGAAAACTAGGGATTCCTATTCCGGCAGCTTCCCTCCACTGTTTTCAGAAAAGGAGTACATTGGACAGCTCACCTTGAATATGTCTATCATTATATCCAATCAGATATGAAAGATTCCAAGTTTTCAAAATTAGGGTTTCTCTGACAAACCCTAGATCAGCTAGCTCTAGAACCAGGACAAACACCTCAAATCGGTAAGATCTAATCTTTTGTTATTTTCATTTGAGGTTCTCATTTAAAAGTGATCTATCACATCATCTTGATGATAAGCTTGGTGAAGTTGACAACTTCCAAGCATGGACGTATATGATCTCTATGAAGAAAATGAATTGCACACCTACATGAGTAGAGAGGTTCCAGTTCCAGAGGGAGATGAGGCTCAAAGCCTTACACAAGAAGAACTTGGTCAAGGCCAAGAAGATCATTGCTGATTCAATCACATATCAACTTGTACCACAAGTGTATTCCCTAAAGACACCAAATATGTTTGATTCCTTGACCAAGATATTTGAAGGGAAGAACATAAATCAGAATATGACCTTAAGAAACCAGTTGAAGAATGTGAAGATCCAGAATGCGGAGACCATACAATCATACTTTACAAGGGTCTCTCAAATCAAAGAACAACTTGAAGCGGTAGAAGAAGAAGTGGAGAATGCAGAAGTTGTGATAACCACCTTGAATGGCCTCTCAGGATTATGGGATTCATTCATTTGAGGAATGTGTACTAGAAGGAAGTGATTACTTTCAGCAGACTCTGGGAAGAGAACACACAAGAAGAAGCTCGACTCATTATTGTTAGGGTTAACCTTGAATTGAGATCGAGTCAAAGGTGGTTAGGTCTAGCACATGGTTTGTTGTAGCCCATGGTATTGTCCCATGGTATTGCATGTGTTAACCTTGACTTGAGATTGAGTCAAAGGTGGTTATTTCTAGCACATGGTTTGTTGTAGCCCATGGTATTGTCCCATGGTATTGCATGTGATTAAGCCTTTATAAGGCTTGAGGAGGCTCCATTGTAATTGTACTGGATATGTGTAATCTATTGTACTGGATGTGGGCATTGTATTGTACTAGAAGATAGACTGTGAGAGCGTGAAGAGGAAGTGCAGCGGTCTTGCTACAAGGTGTATCCCTTCATCTTTCTGGACTGCAATAAAAGGACTGGAAAATTTCTTTGTGGACGTAGCCCACCGTTTGGGTGAACCACGTTATATCTATGTCTCTCTATACTATTTTAATTTGTTTTGCATCTTGTTTATTGATTTAACTGTATATCTATTATTGCTCTGTGGTCCTATTTTTCTAACAATTGGTATCAGAGCCAAAAGGTCTATTTGATTTGTAAACTCGCAGGAAAGAAGGGTTCTTGGTTCGAGTGGGAGCAATGGAGGAAGAAGGAAAGTTTAGGGTCGATAAATTTAACGCCAAAACTATCAGTTATGGAAGATGCAAATGGAGGACTATCTGTACCAGAAAGATCTGTACCTTCCATTGGGCGAAAAAGCAAAACAGCCAACGGCTATGAAGGATGAAGAATGGGAGGTTCTTGACAGAAAGGCACTAGGAACAATATGGCTGTGCCTGGCTTCGTCGGTGGCCTTCAATATTTCGAAAGAAATAACAACAAAGGGTTTGATGAGCGCATTGAGTAAGCTCTATGAAAAACCCTCGGCTTCTAACAAGGTATTTTTAATGAAGCGTTTATTTAATATGAAGATGTCGGAAAGTGGATCTGTTGCTAACCATTTAAATGAGTTTAATACACTTACCAGTCAGTTAAGTTCTGTAAAAGTGATCTTTGATGATGAGGTCAGGGCTCTTCTAATCTTGTGCTCATTGCCAGAAAGCTAGAATAGCTTGGTCATGGCTGTAAGTAACTCTGTCCCTAGTTCAAGCATTCTTAAGTTTGATGATGTTGTTAGTGTTATTCTTAGCAAGGAAATGCGAAGGAAAAGCACAATTGAGACATCAAGTAATGCGTTGACATTGGAGAGTAGAGGGAGACAAAAAGAGAGAGGAAGGAGCCCAGGAAATCGCGGCAAGTCTAAAAAGGGAAGATCCAAGTCCAGATTCAGAAAAATAGAATGCTGGAACTGTGGTAAGAAAGGACATCTAAAGAAATACTGCAGAGCACCAAAGAAGAAAGGTGAGAGGCAGCAAGAGACTACCCAAGAAGCTAATGTAGCAGGTGATGTGTTACAAGATGCTTTGATTCTTGCATTAGATAATACTAGTGATTACTGGGTAGTAGATTTAGGTGCTTCATGTCATGCTACACCCCATAGGAAATTCTTTTATGATTATGTTCAAGGTGATTTTGGGCATGTGTTATTGGGGGATGATGAACCATGTAAAATTGTTGGAAAGGGTAAGGTACGGATTAATAAAATGTGGGAAATGACTAGTTGCTAAAGGATGTAAGGCACATTCCTGCTATGAAAAGAAATCTGATCTCAACAGGCTAGTTGGGAGATGGCGGTTGTTTGTCTACATTTGGAGAAACGTGGTGGAAGGTTACAAAAGGATCAATGGTAATTGCAAAAGGAGATATGATAGGTACGTTATAATTATGTCCTCATAACACTGATTATTCTATTTCTGTAGCTTCCACAAAAATAGGTGCAGCGTTGTGGCATCATAGGCTTGGCCACATGAGTGAGAAGGGGATGCAGATTCTCCACTCAAGGAAACTGCTTCCAGATCTGAAGCAGGTAAGTTTGGAATTTTGTGAGAACTGTGTTTATGGAAAATAGAAGAGAGTTAGATTTCTCAGGGTTGGGAAACAAAAGAAGAGTGAAAAGTTAGAGCTTGTCCATACAGATGTATGGGGACCAGCTCAGGTACAATATCTTGGTGGCTCTCGTTATTATGTTACTTTTATTGATGATGCAACTAGAAAAACTTGGGTTTATTGCACTAGACAGAAATCTGATGTGTTTGATACTTTTAAGAAGTGGAAACTTTGGCTGAGAATGAGACAGGAAAAAGGTTGAAATGTCTCAGATCTGATAATGGAGGCGAGTATTGAAGCAAGGATTTTGATAGTTACTGTTCACACAATGGGATTCGCAGAGAGAAGATAGTCCCTGGAACACCCCAAGAAAATGGTGTGTCAGAAAGGATGAATAGAACTATCATGGAGCATGCAAGGTGTATGAGATTGCATGCAGGGTTGCCCTTACAGTTTTGGGCTGATGTTGTAAACACTGCTATTTATTTAATAAACAGAGGGCCTTCAAGCGCTTTGGATGGTGGAATTCCAGAGGAGGCATGGACAGCTAAACAGGTAAAATACTCATTTCTAAGAACTTTTGGTTGTGAAGCATTTGTCCATATTGATAAAGATGATAGAACAAAGCTTGAGGCTAAATCCAAGAAATGTACTTTTATTGGATACGGGGTTGATGATTTTGGTTATCGCTTATGGGATCTTAAAAATCGCAAAATAATTAGGAGTAGAGATGTAATATTCAATGAAAAGGGCATGTACAAAGATCAGTTGCAGGGAAAGAAAGAAGAAAAGGAAAACACATAGTACACAGTGCTTGATGAAATCAAAGAAAATGAAGTTCCAAAAGCACCAGAAAATCAAGAGCAGCAGCAGGTACCTAAAACTGCTGCAACTATAAGAAGGTCTACCAGGTTAAGTAGACCCCCTGAACGATTCTCTCCTTCACTGTATTATTTATTGATGACTGATTCTGGTGAGCCAGAATGTTTTGAAGAAGCAATGCAGGTAGAAACTAGAAAGAAGTGGGAGCAAGGCATGGATGAGGAGATGGACTCATTGGTAAGAAACCAGACTTGGGATCTAGTTAAGTTTCCTGTAGGAAAAAGGGTATTGCAGAATAAATGGGTTTACAGGTTGAAGGAAGAAGATGGAGGAAAGAAGCGATACAAGGATAGACTTGTTGTAAAGGGGTTTGCACAAAAGAAAGGTATAGACTTTGATGAAATATTTTCTCCTGTTGTTAAAATGACTTCAATTAGAAATATTTTAAGTCTAGTGGCGGTAGAACATTTGCATCTTGAACAATTAGATGTAAAAACGGCCTTTCTCCATGGGGATTTGAGGAAGATATTTATATGTAGCAGCCACAAGGGTATGAGGTCAAAGGGAAGGAGAATTTGGTTTGCAGGTTGAAGAAGAGCTTGTATGGCCTAAAGCAAGCTCCAAGGCAGTGGTATTTAAAATTTGATAAGTTTATGACATAACAAGGTTATGATAGATTTCATTCTGACCACTATGTTTATTTCAAGAGGCTAGATAATGGAAGATATATTATCTTGTTATTGTATGTGGATGACATGCTTGTTGCAAGGTCTAACATGTAGGATATAAATGTGCTCAAAAGAAAACTAGCTAAATCATTTGCGATGAAGGATTTGGGTGCTGCAAAGCAAATCCTTGGTATGAGAATAACAAGAGACAGGAAAAATCGCAAATTGGCATTGTCTCAAGGTGAGTACATAGAAAAGGTGTTGCAGAGGTTTAGAATGCAGAATGCAAAACCAGTCAGCACACCTTTGGAAAGCCATTTCAAACTAAGCAAGCATATGTGTCCAGAGACACAGGAAGAGATATATTACATGTCCAAGATTCCCTATTCATCAGCAGTTGGGAGCTTGATGTATGCCATGGTGTGCACAACACCAGATATTGCACATGCATTGGGAGTTGTGATCAGGTATATGAATAATCAAGGTAAAGAGCATTGGAAAGCAGTACAGTGGATTCTTAGGTATTTGAGAGGTACCACTTCTCATGCATTATGTTTTGGAGGTTAAGACACTATTCTACAGGGATATGTTGATGCAGATATGGCTAGTGATAAAGACAGCAGGAGGATCACCACAGGGTATGTGTTCACTATAGGTGGAACAGCAGTAAGTTGGATTTCAAAACTACAACAGGTTGTTGTACTTTCAACAATGGAAGCAGAGTATGTTGCTGCTACAGAGGCTAGTAAGGAGATGATTTGGTTGCAGAGGTTCATGGAAGAATTGGGTAAGAAACAGGAGAAGAGTAGGATGTACAGTGATAGACAGAGTGCCATTCATCTTGCAAAGAACTCAGTCTTTCATTCAAGGACTAAACATATAGAACTCAAGTACCACTTCATAAGATCTGTTCTAGATGAAGATCTGTTAAAACTGGAAAAGATTCACACTAGCCATAATCCTGCAGACATGTTGACAAAGGGTGTAACTAGAGAGAAACTGAGTTCCTGCTCGGTTTCTGTTGGCCTTAAAGCATGAAGGTGAAAAGAAGAAATTTTCCAAGTCCAAGGTCCAGCAAGTGCAGCAATAGTAGAGTTGCTGTGATTAGTCACCATGAAGGCAGATGAAAAAATGAAATGGAGCAGTTTGCATGTAAATGGGCATATGGATGTAAGACCTGGTAAGGCATGCATACCCCTGGTAACTCACCAGTAAAATCGGGAGATAGACCTAGGTGATAGGGGGTGTATGTAATATTCCTCGGTAAATACTTGAGGGGAGTTTGTGATTACTCCAAGTCAAGTTTAAAGGGGGGATTGTTAGGGTTAACCTTGACATGAGATCGAGTCAAAGGTGGTTAGGTCTAACACATGGTTTGGGCACATGGTTTGTTGTAGCCCATGGTATTTTCCCATGGTATTGCATGTGATTAAGCCTTTATAAGGCTTGAGGAGGCTCCATTTTAATTGTACTGGATATGTGTACTGTATTGTACTGGATGTGGGCATTGTATTGTACTGGAAGAGAGACTGTGAGAGCGTGAAGAGGAAGTGCAGTGGTTTTGCTGCAGGGTGTATCCCTTCATCTTTCTGGACTGCAATAAAAGGACTGGCAAATTTCTTTGTGGACATAACCCATCATTTGGGTGAACCATATTATATATGTGTCTCTCTGTACTGTTTTAATTTGTTTTTCATCTTGTTTATTGATTTAACCGTATATCTATTATTGCTCTGCGGTCCTATTTTTCTAACAATTATAAGAGAAAAGAAGATGGGAGAAACTGAAGATCAAGCTCTCACCATCCAAAGAAGATCCCTCAAGTGATGAGGAATATCAACTCTTGAAGAACCTCTTATCCATCTTAGCATTTGGATAAGAAACAATGCTATTATGAATGAAGAAGATGATGAAGCTGAAGGATCAAGGAGTCTACCCACGAAACAAATAAAGATAAGTATTCAATTGTCATTTCATGATATTGTTCTTGTTATGCATTTGTTTATGTTCAGTTGATGTATTATGCATGATAGAATGTTTGCATTAATGATAGTATACTACTAATATGCATGTGATGGGTAAGTAGCTCATGGTGCTATACAACTCTCCATTGCTACTTATCTGGAATCAAACCTCTTTGTTGACATATTGGATTAGTGCACAATCTTAATGTTGTCCTGGTAGAGATGGAAGGCATCTAGAAAGTTTTCATGAGATATGGATGAATGTTGTATTGGCTAAAATAGTTGCATGATCATTATATTTATGCATAAGAATTTTCCATTGTGAATATGCCTTATGAAATGTTTCTAACCATACAAATGCATTTGACTTGTAGGAAAGATCGCGTACAATCACCTACAAGCAAAGAAGGATGAGACTTGTTTTGAAGAACAAGTGACGACAGTTCAATAAAGAATCCAAGATGAAGAAAAATATGACGATACTTTCAAAGAAGACACCTCAGACACAGTGCAGTTATGTAACACTGTTGAGCGACATCATTGATGAAGAACCTTCCAAGAAGTAGCTAAGAAGAAAGGGAAGGAGTGTACTAGTTCAAGAAGAATGATGTCTAGGATGCAGTATAGAGACCTAAAGAGAAGTTCATGGTTCCATCATGCATTATATGGGAACATCATGGGATACAAGAAAATATTCGTAGCATGAGGCATAGACTACGAAGAGACATTTGCAGCCACTAGAAATACACATGACAGGAAGAATCATGTGTGCAAATGAAAGAAGGCCTTGTACGAGATCAAAAGGCACCCATGGGATAAGACATGCATGAGGAGCTTGATGAAGACCTGAACCTTTGCTACAAGGTTGAAGATGAAAGTCTATAGAGGATGACAAGCTCACATATGGGTGCGAGAAGAACTTTTGAAAAAGTTCAAGATAGAGTATCTTGGTATCCAATGATCCTAGATGGATACATAGAATATTAGTAGCAGAGGAAGCTACTTGTCACTCCGGTACAGAATGTTTCAATGCATAGAGTACGAAAGACAGAGGGAGAATGATGCTCCGCTTCAGAGGGAGTGACTACAGAATATCCTGAGGTTCGACACGGTATGACGGGATGGACAGATTACTGATGACTCTAGGCTTTACTAAGAGTAAATAGGATTCCAATCTTTGCTTCAAGGTTGAAGGCGGAATACCATTGATGCTCCTATTATATGTCAATGACTTGTTCCTCACAGAAAAGAGGAACTCATTAAATTTGCAAGAAGAAGACTTGTTGCTGAGTTCAAGATAAAGGACTTGGGGATGATGCACTACGTTCTAGGCATGGAGGTGTGAACAAGGGAAGTATATAGTAGATATCCTGAAGAGGTTTAGGATGATGGAATGCAAGGCCATGAACACACCTATGGCATCGAACCTGAAGTTATTGAGTGTTGCTTCATTAGAGTTGGTTTATGCCACGATGTATCTTCAGATGATTTATTCCTTGATGTACCTAACAAATACAAGACCGGATATTTGCTTTGCTGTGAACACATTGAGACATGTTCACTTGATGGTTGCAAAGCATGCAGTGAGGTACCTAAAGGGTGCAGTTGATTATGGGCTCAAGTATGAGGCAAATGAGAAGATTAACTTGGAGGGTTATGTGGATTCGTATTAGGTAGGAAGTGCCATTGATAGGAATAGCACTTCGAGGTGGTACTTCAGTATGGGATCAAGTGTGATCTCTTTGTTTGGAAGGATGGAGTCCTACATGGCGCTGAGTATAGCTGAGGCAAAAGATGTTGCCACTTGCTATTTGGGAGGTAGTATGTTTCTTTTGAAAACTACTATTTGATTTGCTTGATCTGACTTGCATTTTTGTATGATGCAAAGAGGAGAAATGAAGCTCCAGTATGTGATCCAGATCAAGATCTCTCGAAAGAGGGAGTTCTAGCATAGTCGGTGAGACAGGTTTTCTGAGCATAAATCCTGGCAAAGCTCGTATGTTTCTCAGATGTAAACAGACTTGTAGGTTGTCCTCGGATTTAATCGTTCCTGGTGAAGCTCGCAGGTTATCCTTGAATGTAATCATCCCTGATGTGATTCTATGCTAGAAATTTCCAAAGTGAAGTTTGAGTACTTCAGGGAGAAGCTTGGTGTTCTCCAGATCGAGGTTCCTTCCAAGGGGAAGTGATGAGTCCGTGAGCCATTCTGACATGGTGAGAGGATTGGTTACTTCCATGGTCATATGTAAGGGTTGAGCCATTCTATCATGGTGAGAGGATTGGTTCCTTCCATGTTAGATGTGAGTGCTGAGCCATTCTGATGTGACTGTAGGATTGGTTCCTACATGATCAGATATAAGTGTTGAATTCCATTCTCTGGGAGAATGGAGGCACCTAGTCAGTTACTAGGAGAACTCAGTCTGGGACTGAGAGCCATTACGGTGCGATGTTTTTACACATGGTCAGATATAAGTGCATAGCCATTCTAGTGCGATGTGTTTACAGTTTACACGTGGTCAGATATAAGTGCAGATCCTTTCTGGCGCGATGTGTCAACACATTGTCAGATATAAGTGTTGAATTTTATTCTCTGGGAGAATGGAGGCACCTGGTCAGTTACCAGGAATACTCAGTCTGGGACTGAGAGCCATTCCGATGCGGTGTGTTCTCACATGGTCGGATATAAGTGCAGAACCATTCCGATGCAGTGTGTTCTCACATGGTCAGATATAAGTGCAGAGCCATTCCGATACGGTGTGTTCTCACATGGTCGAATATAACTGCAGAGCCATTCTAGCATGATGTGTTTACACATGGTTAGATATGAGTGTTGGGCCTTTCTCACAATATGAGGTTAGATGTGAGTGTTGGGCATGCCTTTCTGACAAGATGAGGTCAGATGTAAGTGTTGGGCAGGCCATTCTGACTTAGGGTCAAATATAAGCACTAAAGAAGACCTACATGGAGGCTAGGCCTATAACCAACATGAAAAAGGGTTGGCTCTGTAGAACTTCCTGTGACAAGAAGAATGAAGAGATAGCACCATTTGATTGAGATAGCAGAAGCAGTAATGATGATGATGATTCAATGATGATCCAGCTTTGATGATGATCTAGATCAAGTGATGATCCAGACTTGATGATTATCCAAATCAAGTGATGATCCAGACTTGATGATTATCCAAATCAAGTGATGATCCAGACTTGATGATGATCTAGCAGTGATGATTTAGATCAAGCGCTGATCCAGACTTGATGATGATCCAACAGTGACGATCCAAATCAAGTGCTGATCCAAATCCAGTGATGATCCAAACTTGATGAAGATGGCTTGATAATGAAGATGACTTGATAATGAAGATGACTTGACGATGAAGATGACTTGACAATGAAGATGACTTGAAGATGAACATGACTTGAAAATGAAGATGACTTGATGATGATCCAAATGATACAGAGAAGAAGACTTGTGCTGATAAATTGTGTCAATAGATTACCTTCCTAGTTAAGACGGAGTGTTGATGTATTTGTAACTTCGGAATGTATTCACTTGTATATTGTACCCCGATGTTTATTCCAAGAATTATTTGTAATGTAATTGAGTCATGTCATGCCTCGATGTTTTGATCAAGAGATTCAATAATGTAAACAAGTCATGTAAAGTCATTGAGGTTAACCCTCCATTGTAAGTCAGGTCAATAGTCCCCACAATTGGGTCAAGGTTAACCCTCTTTGCTAATCGGAGGGGGCAAAGTCCCCACAGTTGTGGGGCACTAGGGTTATTAGACTCTCCTAGAGATGTCATCCCTAGTAAGTAATTGTTAAGTGGGGCTGACATGTTGAATTGGACATTAAGTGAACGAAAGAATATAAATAGAGAGTGAGCCTCTCTATTTATCACACACACACTCACTCAACTAGGGCGCATGAGTGAGAGAGAATAAGCTGGATTCAGAGAAAGAGACAACTGCTGTTAGAGATCATCTTTATGTTTTCAGGTTTTACTTTTGCTATTGGTGCTCATTCTATCTCTGAGGAAGTTGCGGGGTTTTCTCCTTTATGATTTCCCTAAGAAAAATTCTTTGTGTCTCTTGTCTCTTGTGTTTATTGATGTGCATGTTATTCTCTCAGTTAAATATCCTAAGATAATGCCATCTTGAAAGATAAAAATCTAACACTAGCGATCCGCACACAACCTCGATCTAATAAACTTGTCCTACACTTATGCGCACTCAATTGTAGATTCTTCAACTCATATGCACTCATCAAACACTAACTGACAACAAAATACAAAGAAACTAACAGTCTAATAGTACAGAGCTAACAACAGAGAAGTTAACCCACATATAGCCTATGTTCCTTCTTTTATAGACTCTTTTACAGACTCGTTAAAGACTTTTTACCTATAGATTTCTCAGTTGAATTCCTATACTTAGCCAATAGGTTGTCTTTCCTATTCTAGTAACACTTAACAGTAGGGACTAATGACCCGAATTACAAAGATACCTTCATGTGTGTAGCTTCCGTCAGCTCTAGTCAAACTTGTACCCAAGATATTTATGTCCTGTCACTTTCTAATAGTTATTCCTTGATGTCATTTTCCATCCATTATGCCACTTGCACGCCTTCTGGTACTATCATTATGTTGCATCTTCCCTTGGCGCATTCCTTCCTTTCATCGTGGCTTCCTCTTCTGTTTTGCATATTCCTTCTTATTTCTTCCTTTCGTTGCTTCTGTTGCAGCTCCTTTCTCCTCTTCTTTCATGTCGATGCTTTTGTTGTGTCTCATTTCTCCTCTTCTTTATCTATTCTCCATACTTAGGCCCAACAGTGCAATAATTCACTTATGCACTAGGAATTATTAACTGACTCTATAAGTCCTATCTATCTCAGGGCCTAAAGAAAGTTTGGATTCCTTCCCTTTGTTTCCCTTGACCAACCTTTCAAGGGTGTTTCGTACTAATTATTCCCACGCCATTTTGAGAATCATCAAATTTCCCATGATTTCGAGCCTGTGTCGAGATTTTTTTCTAGAGTGTTTGGAATTTGCAAGGCTCTACCTTTTCTTATAGGGTTACTTGAGTTTCGTTTTTTTAAATGTTAATGTTGGGTGGTTCTTCTCTAATGGAAGCTTCCTCCAAATAGTTCAGTTCGTCCACCCTCACAAAACTAAATATAGAACTCGAACAACAACAATGCATGGCTTCACCCAATCCCACAAGGTTGTGCTAGGAAGCAAATAACAACAGTGGTTGGTTTCACTCAATCCCTTAACGTTGTCCCATGCTACAAATTAGTTGATACACAAACTCATTTGGTTGTGGCCTATCCTTGTTGCAATGGATAAATGGATCTTGTAATATTGGTCCTCAAAGATGCATGGACAAATTTTATTTTTGGCTCGTGGAAGAGGGTTTATGTTTGTCTCTTCAAATCTAAGGATGATTGAGAAACCTATATTTCTCGAGATAGTTGGTATTATATATTAATCACTAGTCTTTCTATTTTAGTCCACTAGTGTTAATCATGTTGTTGGAAACTTGAGATGACAATATTCATGTGCTCATATTAATGTGAAGTAGAAACATATAGAAGTATCCCCATTATTTTGCAGCTAGTTAGGAAAATTTTATTTCGACAACTAGGCTATGAACAACTATCTTTTGAGTATTCATGTACAAAATCATCCTTAGTGTTCCAATAAAGTGTCTCAAAGAAAACCAAAACAAAAAAACCAAAAAGATATATGAATTTAAGCCCATGATGAGTAAGAAACAATGCACACAAAGGAAGAACCAATGAGGACCCAAAGACCCAAGATTGATCTGTTTAGCTCCAACCAATTTCATGCCCTAGAAGTCTCAAAGGCCTTCATGATAATTGAGGAGGGACAAGATTCCTAGCAATAAATGAACACAAGTTAGTATATGTTATATATATTAATGATATATATTGTAGATCCATTATATCATATATAAATATTACGCCATTCTTAATAATTTAAATAAACTAATTTTAACAAAATAACCCAAGCCTTATTCTTTCAAATGTGAAAAAGATTCCCCATGAAATTGAAACATAATTTTCTTAAAAATTTCCAATGCTTAATTTACATTTCCTATTTCAAATGCTCAATTTAAGATTTAACAAATTCAATGTACTTAACACGTGTGACACACATTTTCCCATTTACTTTCTACTTTTTATTAAATTAGAAAAGGAAGAACATCTTGTTGCACTGATGTTGAAACAAATTCACTGTACTAGCAATGTTCACAACTTCAACTTCAAGCAGATGAGAGCCTTTCCTCTTGATGCCACTATCTTGTACTGGTCATTGATATTAAAATAAATAAAGTGAGAAATAATGAAAATTTTCATCTTATCCTCTTTCATGTTATTAACGTTGAGGGTATTGCCTTTGGAATTATAGTGATGAGCATTTGGAAGTTGAGCATTTGGAATCTTCCTTGATCTTCCAAAGGAATAAGGTTTGGTAAATTGGTAAACAACTTTATATTAATTGTACACATTGTTGTTATGGATGCACCCCAATATGATCGAGGATGGTTGCAATGTGTTTTTTAAGAATCTTAATGTTTATCTTACTTTGGCATCTTTTCTTTCAAAGATGAGGAAGTCCAACTTATAGCCAAAAAGAAACACATAAGAGGGTAGGTTTCTTCTAGCATACTACCAAAGAAACTCTAGACATCAAGCCAACACAAGATATAAATTCCCAAGAAATCTTGTCTCGAGAAGAAACACCAATTTAGAAACTTTGGAATATTCAACAATTAACAATTATTTTGGTATATCAAAGTTTGCAGTTGTTCACTCTTTTTAACATAAAATGCCAATCTAAATAGGATGATTATCAAAAAGGTCTGGAACCATCTTTTCAAATGGGACCCTTGAACAAAATTTAAGTCCGTACATATATTTCAATGTATTTTATATTTTTCACTATGTTAATATAAGTTTATTTCTTTTGATTTACCAAAAAAATTGTAATTGGAGATGAAGGTGAAGGTGTTGTTTGAGACTATTGCTTATATGGTGATTGTCAATGATCATGGCATGCATATCTGGGTAAGGAAGTCTTTTTCTTTCAACATTAAGTTCGCTTGAAAGACATGTTCTTGATGATGTTGATTATGAATTATTGTGTGAAATTGTATGAAACGTGGAGTTCTCTAAGCACTTCACAAGATTTATTTTCATGGAATAAATATAATAATATATTAAAATAATATAGAACATAATAATAATAATATATGTATGTATGTTCTTCGGCAAGAGGTAAAATTGCAACAAGGTATAGTACCATGGCTTAATGTATGGAGTTAAATCCTCTTGGATGCTTGATACTACATGACTTATGCTAACCTCATGATGATGGAGAATAGGGGATAATGAGTTACTTGGGATACTCTAGTGGGGTGAAACTATAGGTGTAGTCTTGGAGTAAGCCCTCAAACTATTTTTTATTAGATAAGAGCTCGTCTTCCTAAGATACAAGTAAACATGTCAAATTCACAAGGATTTTGTACCACCTATGGGTCATTTCAAGTGGCGTGGTTTCCCTTAATAACTATGATGAAGTTGCCTGCATTACCAAGTGATTTGTCCTCATTGTTTGTTGATAGCTAACTTATTCCATAAGAAAAAAGGAAACGAATATATATCGGTGTGTGTTTACCTTTGTTGATTTATGTTATGTTGCCTCATAACTGAGTTATAATAAGTTTTTTCATATTCATTAGAAAGAAAGAAAAAAGAATATATATATGTATGTTTGGGTTCAATTATTTTGCTTACAGAAACATGGGATTATGGAAACACCATAACCACTAAATGATAGTGATTGAAATGCATGTGGTAAACTACATAAAAGATGAGTAGATGCATATATGGTGCTGTAAAATAACATCAACACAAATTATTACACAAAAGAAGATAATTGTTACTTAACCTGTATATATCGATTTTGATCCTTAAAAGAATTTAACACAAGCTTTTAAGGCTATGGCTCTTAAAAATAGATGAAGATCAGAACCCCGGTAGAAGTAGAGTATACCTATCGAAGGCCTTTCTCCAACTAATGGCTTCAATATCCATGGGTTGGAATTAGAGAATTTCAAGCATTACAGTAATCATTTCTTAACCAATTGGGGTTAATTGGATGCCTTATCAGGGAAATCTTTCTTTTCCCATGAAATCAATAGTATTCTGATGGCACTGAAAACTTATCTCTTCCTTGCTATGGCATAAAATTCCATCTTATGGGAGACAAGGTAAAAGATAAAGGAACCATCTTTTGCCGGATAAGTTGGTATTTAATTCCAAAATTGTATTAATAGCAAACATCCACAATGCAAGTGATAACAAAATAATAATTTGAAGCTAACTTAAATAAATATATATGATGTTATGGTGTAATCGATTATGAAATAAAATATATGGTGCTCGGGTGTAGTTAGTTATCACCTCAGTGTTACACACTGAATGTCCCCAGTTCAAACCTGGGCAGCACTAATGTTTCCTAATCGTAAAAATTACCTCTATGGGAATGTAACAAATCCAATGTGCCACACTTCCTAAAATTAGGGATCAAAACCTTAATTCATAAATTAGGATAAGCTACATATCCTTCTTTCACACTTTCACCTCTAAATCGCTTATCTACATAAAATCGATAAGCTACAGATCCTTCTTTCACACTTTTGTCTCTCAATCGCTTCTCTAAAGAAGGTTGAATTTATGAAATCAAGTGGCATTCTGAGAATTGAACTCGGGATCTCTCACACCCTAAGCCAGAATCATACCACTATACCAAATGCCCTTGAACAATGAAAACAAATTTCTTGCTTGATTGTTCTATACAAATGGGTTCTTTAATAAAATGGTTGCTGCAATCCGCCTCACCATTAAATACACAATCCATGAGCTGTATTTTTGGTGTAATCTAAAATCTAGACAATTTCCACTTTAAATCTAGTGATTTTTGAGTTGAAATGATAGTTTTTGGGTTTGTTGGAATTGCATAATAAGTAATAGAGGTGGTTGAATCCATTCTTACAACCAAAATTACAATTTCAGCAACCCAACTCACAATTTTAGCAATTTCCACATCGTCGGATTCCAGCAAAAGCCACCCAAGGAAGTGCAAATCGTCTAGAGTTTATCACACTCCATATTTTTCAGCAAAGCTTTCAAAAGGGTCAATATTCAACATGATTTTCCACTTGCTCAAGCAATGAATTCGTCAGTTATAAATGGACCCAGCCCAACCTTCTAATGATTGTACTGTTAAATGTGAAATGTGCACAAGCAATCAAAAGGAGGGCACTCAATTCATTTCTATAATCAAAATGCATTCATTTGTACAATCAAAATGCATTTTGAATAATGAAAACTTGTCATCTGAACAAATATTTGTCATTAGATTCTATAAAAAATGGTTGGCAATGTCAAAAACGTAGATTAGACAACTCATATTTCAAAGGATTTTTTTGACACTTGAATGAAGTGCTCTACCTTGTTGAGCCATAGCTCTTCCTTGCCAATTTTGGTGATACCCTACTTTACTAACTAGATGGATCACTTTCATTCAAGGCAGATATTTCATGATCTGATACTATGTTTTAATGCGGCCCAATAAGTTCGATCTGTTCCTGAGACACATTGTCTATACGTTTAATTTCATTTATAATTGTTTATAGAGTCTAACTATACCTATGAGAATAAATGATCCACTTAACTCAATGCTTATAGTATCGCTTTCATAATGTGAGAATCATTGGTTCAAAACAAAAAGTAGATAAACTTATTAGATACCATTGAATAGTCAATGGCATCTAATAAGTTTTACTTAAATTGTTTGGATCAAGACAAAACAATGAATCCATTTTCATATCATTATAGAAAATGTTAATTAGAGATGGGAGGGCTAGTATTGATAGCCTCTAATCGTGTTCTAGCTCTTTCAAAGCTACATCAGGCTCAATTGCTTGTCGTTTTCCTTTGTCTCAAGCTAATTCAGCTTTATCTATTGAAACAATTTATGGGTCTTCTTGGGGATGGAGGTCAACATCTCTCTTGATAGTATTTACCAATATGGTTATTTTATCATTGCCTATCTTGGTGAAAACGCCCATCAAAGATGTAATGGATCACCGTCCATTGAGACGTACTTTCATAACTCCTATATCTATAGTTGACACAATTGAAACGTGATTGGGTAATATGTTAATTTGACCACTATTAGTAGATATGATTACTTATTTTTCTTATGAATCCCAAACAACTTGATTAGGAAATAGTACACGAAGATTTATGATCATTTTAAGAATTAACTTTCAATTCATAGCTTTTGTGGTAGCTTCATCAATGTTTCCCACCAAACAAAAAGATTGTTCAGTACGACCATCTAATTCTTCGGAAAGGATCATTTGAAACCCTCTAATTGTTTCCATTATACCAACATATTTTCCTAGGGAATCTATGAATACGTCTGCTACAAAAAAGGGTTGTGATAGGAAACATTAATATTTTCTTACTCTTGCTACGATTAAATGATCTTTCTCTAACAATTCATCTAGTTTAGGAATAGCTATAATGTCTTGAAGTTCCTTATAACGTTGTAAAGTTTCATTAACTCCTTGTGTAGTTTTGTAATGTTCTTTACCTACAATCCAAGGTTGGAGCATACTCGATGTTGAATCTAAGGGATCCACTGCTGAATAGATACCCTTGCAGCTAATCCTCTAGATGGTAGGGCAGTAGCATCTGAATGTGCAATTGTTATAGTAAGAACACGGTTAGTCAAGTCATTAGCAAGTACATAAACTTCTTGAATTGAGGTTATGGATCCTTTTTTGTGGAGTAATTCTCTCTTGGAAAGAACTCATTTATGTTGCAAGAGTTGGCTAATAACCAACAACGGAAGGAATTTTTCCTAATAGGGTGGATACCTCTAATCCCACTTGGACAAAGTGGAATATTTTATCAATAAATAATAGACTTCTTTCTCATTGACAGCTTGGAAATATTCAACCATGGTTAAAATAATTAAACCAAATCTCATACGAGCTCCTAGTAGTTCATTTATCTAGCAATAGACCAAAGCCATTTTTTATTATGAGATGCTTTTTTCATTCATTACTCCCAGTTCTGTCATTTACATGTAAATATCATTCCCTTCATAGATACCTTCTCCTACTCCTCCAGATACAAATACCCCTTCATGATCCTTAGCATTGTTGTTAATAAACTCCATAATGAGTATTATTTTACCCACTCAATCTCCTCCAAATAAACCAATTGTTTCCCATCGTAGTAAGGAGCTAAAAGGTCTACTACTTTACTTCTTATTTCAAAGATGGATAATTTTGTATAAAAACTCTATAATGGCGAGATCAAATCTATGAATAGGATATGTTATGCGAGCATCTACAGAACCAAATTATCAACAAGTTCTCCAAGAACATTAAAAATTCATTTGAGAGTAGTTCCACCAATTGGAACACACAGGATCTCCCATGTCAATCACTCTCATTCCTCTCATCAAACCATCTACAGCACTCATAGCTAGAGCTCTAACCTTGTAATTTCTAAAGAATTGTTGTGCCTCACAAATTCAACTTGAATTTCCTTACCGATTGTACCTTGACCCTTAACTATCAATGAATTGTAACTATTAGGCATATTACCTAGAGGAAAAGATATGTCCAATTCTAGGCCAATGATTTGAGCAGTACCTCCCACATTTTTTTCCACAAGCATGAAACCCCAAGAACAAGAGGATTGGTTCTCATACACAAAAGGAAATAATTTCCTTGAATAATATATAAATTTGAATTTTCCAATATCATCAATAACAAAAATGTTCTATGTCGAGTCAATCATATCAATCAATAATGAATTGGAGTTACCGCCTTTAATATGTAGTAGGTAGATGGATATGTATAAGGATCATGAGGAATACTTCGAGTTATCTATAACTAGAACCAATTTATCCATAACTAAAATTCAAAATATGTCAACATCATGCCCACATCATCTGTGAAATGTGAAACTTGAACCCTATTCATGACCTTTCCCCTTATCAGTCATTATCTCTTCATACACACATTTGTTCCCTATTCTACCTGTATTGTCATCTGGACAATTCACACCATTATGGTTGAAGGTCGATTCGGTTCCTTAAATCCATTCATTAACTAGTTTAATAGCTAAAAGGTGCTTGGGTCAATGAAGAACTTCAATAGCAAAGATTGGGTTGCATTATACATAAAGAACATTATACAATAAGAATGTGTATAGTAGTTGTTATTGTCAAATAACATACAAATGTTGTGTATATCTTCTTCTCATCCTCTCCTAAATAAAAAACTCCTACAGAAGATTTAACTTCCTTGAAAATGACATGTCTACAATACAAAACTTTCCCAACCACAAGATCCCAAATATTATACTCTTTCACACCAGTGCCATAGTTGATGAAGGTACATAGCACTGCATTATCGTCCAACTTTGACTGCTTATCCTTAGGCACATGAACATATGCCTCAGAGCCAAAAACATGAAGATGTTAAAGTGAGGACTTCTTATCCATCCAAATCTCCATAGGGGTCTTATCCACAAGAGTTGATGTGGGAGACTTATTGACTAGATAACACTTAGCAACAATTGTTGCTACCCAACACTTCTTCCCCATGCCAACTCCACTAAGCATACTCCTCTAAAAACACAAATCTTGGTTTTGATTTTGCGTATTTTTTGACAGAACAATCCAAATAGTATTGTCAAATGAATTTAATTTTTTCATTGTTAACTACTCAATTTTGACATAGTTTTTTTGCAATGTACAAATACATTGATTGTAGTAGTGATTTACTTATTTTTCATATATGTTTCATGAGCTTTTTTGTGGCTATTTGGAGTCTCCTATCATCAAACTTTTCATGTTGTCACAAAATAGTAACCCAAATTCATGTTGGATCTCTCCATCAATGTATTATTCATTTTTTTGTAACTCCATTATGTTGAAGTTTATATGGAG
>LPNX010780382.1:0-26552 GCA_001517045.1 Pseudotsuga menziesii
GAGGTGGGTGGTAGGCAACAAGTTGGTGGTGAGGGAGGAGCCATGGTGGGGAAGGAGCCATAACAATGGTGCCATGTTCAAGTTTTTAAGCTTTTTTGCTGACAGAGTTATCAAGTGGGCTTAGTTTAGACTTATGGTTGGCACTGCTCTCATCTCTCTCAATGGCATATCAACTACGCTTTTCCCCACATTGTCTCTTTGAATGGGCATATCACCTACACTTTTCCCCGCATTGAAGAAAATATTGGTTGAAGCAGGTTATAGTGCCTGCAACTTCGATCTCATATTCAATCTCATCTAATGCAAATTAAGCTCCCTAGAAATCCCAAACCTGCTACGCTTCATGTCTTCAAATTATCTTCTTCTCCTCTTCAAAATACTTTCTAATATATAGAAGAGAATAGAGTCAAGTAACTAAGGGAGGAGGAAAATATGGCACATTTGGTACTTAAGTGTTCCTATCCACAACAACTTAGAAAGGAGGTTGAACAACTGATTTCTTTTCCAAATGATTGGAAAGGGGATTCAGTGTAGGAGAGCTTGCATGCATGGATTGATAAGTAGTTGAGTTTGGAGCCCTACCCTCCATAATGTTGTGGGGGCATACGGTTAGCCCACAATGCCCAATTTTTTTTATAGACAAATAAGTTCCTACCTTTCGGGTCTTCTATCATATTCAACCAATGATTCCATTATGTATAATGTCAGTGTGATTAAAGACTACTAATAAATATAACTCATATATGGGGTTTTTTATGAGGTCAGGCATAGTCCACAAGACTGCTATAGTGTGTGTGTTTTTTTTAATTTATTTATGGGTGTTTTATTTATTTCTCCTTCTCATTGTCAGAAGTATATGGGAGGAATACGACATGATCAAACATCTTTGCAATATGGCATTAAGGATCGCAATAAAATTGGCTTTAGAGAGGGATGGCAAGCACTTGCAAATTTTGGGGTTTCTTGTGTAAAGTTATCGATTGGATGTCTCCATCAACACAAAGTTATAATGTAATGCTTATACCTATTGCATGAAAACTTCAAGAGGTATCACGATCCTTTGAAAATGTTTCCTTTGTCCATTTTGTTAGAGTGCATGATATTGAACCTAATGCTTTATCCAAGGCCGGTCACAATGGGGAGAAGGATCTGTATTGTTGAAAGAAACTCGGGAGGGGACCTCGTTTCCTCTGTTCTCTCGGTCCACTACTCTTTTTTCTCTAAAACAGTGGCATGCAAGGTTTGTCTTTTTATGATCATGTATTTTTTAGTTTATATGATAATATGTAATGTTGGAAAATGGAATTAGGTGAGTTTTTTGGTTAGTTTGTTTTGGTTGGGTTAGGAGTTTCCAATTGACATTTTTCTAGGTTTTGTATATTGATAGCCTTGTTGTGAAGCTATAAATCTAATTTGTTGAAGATAGACAGAACTTAGTTTATATGACTATCCTCTCGATGTAATTGTTTTCTGGTACTTTGCTTACGGGTGAGAAATGTGGTTTGAGAAACACACATTTAGGATATGTGGAAACCACCCACAAATTTTAGGGAAATTATAAAAATAAAATAAGATAATAATTCATTTAATGTATATTCATGATTGTACAATGTAAATAGTAAATCTATTAATTTTTTCTAGAAGTATTACAAAGTAAAGATTGTAAAAAATAAAAAAATGAGAAAACATTAAAAAGTATTAGGGGAAAGGTTTACAGAGAGTCCCAAGTCCCTGGGAGGTAGGAAAAGCGTCCCAAACCCTATGGACACGTCCCATGGAACATTGCCATTCTCATCCTAAACAGAAATTGAGATTTTTTCAAAAAAAGAAAATGAATGTATTGATATTCTAAAGTCATTAATTAAAAATCAAATAAATAGCAACAAAATGCTTATTTGTTATTTCATTTTGATCAAACTAATTTATTTTATAATGAATACTAACATATTAAATTAATATAACATTAAAATGAAAATTAGTTTGAGTTAATCCCGTAGTTAGGATGTTTGTGGGTAGTTATGATGTTTAGGATAAGGATAATGTAAAAATATACTCTAACCAATAGCAATTTACTTTAACTACACTCAAATTAAGATGTTTGTGGCTAGTTAGAATGTTTATAATGAAGACAATGCAAAAATATACCCTAACAAATAGCAATTTACTTTAACTAAACTAAAAAAAACTCAAGTTAAAAACTCTTTAAAAAAAACCAACTTACAAATAAATATTTATATACCTATTTACCTGAATAAATATTTACTTTATTACATTTATTAAAAAAAACAATTTATTTCAACAAAACAAAATTGCTCTAACTACAATCACACTAAAACACATTCCTTCAAAACTTGTTATAAAATAATCAAATTAAAATATTCCTTAAGAACTTGCCATAAAGTCTCATGCTGATTAAAAAAGGCTCAAATCCTTGCTTAAAAAAACTCAAACATGTTTGAATGAATTTCAATGTATTACATATAATATAATTGTGTTTCCAAACCTTTGCCAAGTTCCAGGGCTTCTCAAACAATTTGAATACATTACATATAATATAATCGGGTTTCCAAGTTTCGTGCCTTTTGAAACAATTTGAATACATTATATTTAATATAATTGGTTTCCAAAATTTGTATCTGAAGTTTGAAGCAAGTCAAACTACAGTGATAATTAGACAGTCCCAACTATATTCAAAACTGATAATTAGATAATCCCAATGAAAATTGGATAGCCCCAACTAATTCAGAAATGATAATTAGATAATCCAAAGCAAATGATAAGTAGTTTTATTTGTCGATATAACCATAACCTAAAATTTCTATTAGATTTCTTATTAAGCAAAACACCAATCCTAGAACTCTTGGATTACAGTATTACCTACTATGCAAGTTATCAATCTTCTCTAAGCAGGCTGGTTATTTCATATCTATTTTTTTTTAAATTAACTCAATTTTTTTTGGTCATTTCATATTTTTTTTAATGTTAACTTAAATGTTTTATTAGATAAAAATAAAAATAAAAATTACCTTTAGAATCACATTTTCTTTGGCATTTAAACCAAAAATATTTGGATTAATTTAGTGTAGGTTGATTATTACATATCTACTTTTTCACTATAAAATTAGTTTCTTTATTAGATAGAGATACAAAGCTTTTCACTTGGCAATGTCTTTAACATTTAAATAATGAAATTAAATTTAAACAAATCAGCAGCATATCTTGCATATGGTTATTACATATCTAGATCATGTAAATGCACAAGAATCCTCATCCTCTAAAAGCCAATAGCTAGAGCGTGTAACCAATATGGTTGCAACATTTATAAAAGGAAACACTAAAAGAAATGCACTCCACCTTAATTGGGAATATCTGCTTCTTTTGATCTCTATTATGTGCCTCCTAGCCTTTGCAACTTGGTTTTTTCACATCAACATGGGGTTATGAATATTATTTGAAATGCTAGTGCCAAACAAGGCTTCATCCAGAACATTGAGATGATTCAAGAAAACATGGACATATAGTATCCTTGGTAAGGATTGTGCCATCCTTCAAAATCTCAAACGAGAACTCAAAAGAATAAGTATATATTGGCTTATTAAGCCTCCGTGGCATGCCATAGGCCCATACTATGGCTAAACAATCAGAAAATATCTCAAAATGCTCATTTTTATTGTATCTTTGAAAATCATTACATGAGAAAGTTGTTTATGTTTGAGACGACTAAGGTTGAGATGTGTGAATGATGTTTTGTTCTCGTTTTTTATGAAGGCATAATGCTGCCTGCAAAACCCATCCAAAATTATCATTGAAGGAATACACATGTACAAATATACATGAAGCACAGAAACATATACATATACATATACATATACATATACATATACATATACATATACATATACATATATATATATATATATATATATATATGCATATCTATGTATACATGCACACACATATACATATATACATACATACCCACATCTAAAAAGCAATGTACATTCCCACATACACTATATACATAAAACAAAGTCTGTTGAAAATATTTGCATATTTCGTTATGTACATGCAAATAATAAAAAACAAACATACTCATACACATAAATATGCACAAGGGCGTATGCCAAACACATACAACACAAATATCTAAATGTTTAAGCAGCCATACACAATCTTTAACTTCTATTTATTATTTCAAATATAGAGATATGTTGCAAGAATAAATACTTGTAATTTATTTTTTACTCATTATGAACGCACTTAATTTGTATAGACAGAAATAATGGTTAAATTGTGTATATTTTTGGGAAAGGAATTCCTTATGATTATTTTTATTTAAAGGGACTATGCTTAGACATAACTAAAAATATAGGGTAAAATTCAGTTATTAGCGCTTAGGTAAAATTTCACTCATAAATAACTATGTAAGCATTAGCATAATGTTTAACAATTGATGTAAACAAAGCATATATTTTTAGAGTAGCAATGCGTAGTTATCCTGAATCTAGTTACGAAAAGAGAAACAAAGAAACCCTACATGTTAGGGTCCTGGCTGTATACAACATAGCAAACCGCTTTCATTGCAATAATTAGATGTACAAATATTCTAGATCCATAAAAGTAACACGATGTTCTCTATAATAACACATAATAGTTCAACGACATATACAACCCTTGCTCTCACCCAAGAAGCCATTATAACTCTCAGATAAATACAAAAGAAATCAATGCTCCTCATGGCTGTAGTGTAGAGTAACCCTGTAAGTCTTTACAAAAGAGGGAGCTTACTTGCTAAAGGAGCGCCAAAAGAAAGTAGAGAAGCAAAAGACCGGGGTTAAGAAGACCCATGTCATGCAAAGTCAAATAAAGAAAAATGGAATAAGAGAGAGCGAATATATAAACCCAGACAAAAAATCTATCAAAAGAAGGACAGTGGCTGAGTCTTTTTGAGATGGCCTGAAACTCTTCTATTCAAATGAAACAAGTATAAAACTCTATGCATGATTTAAAGATCTCGCTTGTAAAAGATCGTGCGAGAGATGGTAAAAACCACGGTTAGATTTGGTGAGAAACCAAAAAATTAGTAAATGCTTGAAATCATGGTAATAGATTCACTTGGACTTTCTGAACCCAACAAATTCCCTTGGTAGTTTGTTCTAGTACTCTCTCACAAGTGGCATGATATTCAAAGCCCGAGCCTTAGGGTGTGCCTCTGGGAATAAATGTTGAAGTTATTTCAGACAAGGAACCGTAATTGAAACGATTATACCAGTCACAGAACCTGGTGAACCTAGCGTAACAGAACTTCATCAACATGTCAAACCTTTACACATGTTAATATTTTATTAAGAAATTATCGGATAGTATTAAAGACACGAGGTGACCATATTCATCAATTCGGAGCTCATCCACCTTACTTGGGATACATATGCGTGAACTTGTCATGGGCTTCATCGAACTCAGGGATGTAGTCATTGGTATGAAAGATCCTCTCCGCAGCCTGTGCAGTGGCCCTGGAGGTGGTGTCGTTGGTGGGCTTGAGACATCTATCATCCTTTCCTTGCCATTCCTTTCCCTGTCAAATCCACGAGCAAGCGGGTGTAAGGGAGCAAACCCCAGGCCGTCGAATCCATGAGCAAGTCGGTGTAAGGGAGCAAACCCCAGGCTGTCGAATCCATTAGCAGGTAGGTGGAAGAATGAAACCCTCAACTGACAGTGCTCTTATGGCATACAGTGCTCTTATGGAATATTGCAGGCATGCCAAAGGAGGATAGATATCGAGAAACATCGTGACCGTCAAAATGTACAACCATATGCAGGAAACTTGAACAACATGAATGTGAGGTGCGTGTGAAATCAATGAGAAAACATATGTGGGATTTCTATTGGACGGACGAACGACCATAAAAGTACAACGTTTTTGAAAAGCTGACCTAAGAAAAAAACACTTGTCGGCGTAAACATATTTGAAATTGATATTTTATTGTATCATAATTTAAATATATAATTTACTCCTAAAGTAATATTTACAATTATTTTATATATATAATAGTTAATAAAACATATAAACATTACTCAACTTATCATCCATGTCTTCTCAATATTGTAATTATTAGTTTTTAATATTCAATGGGATTATTGATTTATTTTTTAAATCTTATTTTTTAAATTTATTGAATTTTTTTTTATGTTTTTGATTAAGTGATAACTATGTAATAAGTGAATAAAGAGATAGATATAATTAGTTTAAATATTTTTAAATAATGTATTTTTGTGTAAATGAAAAGAATGGAGAAATAGAAATGCCATTTTAAATATTTATAAATGATGTATTTTGTGTAAATGATAAATTGATTAAATGGAAAATGTATTTTAGTGGATTTTTTTAAAGATTTTAAAGATTCATATTTGTTTTGAGTGTAAAAATTTAGCAAATTTTATTCATTCTTAAATTTCTAAATATAATATGTTTGGTCATATTTTTGTAAAAATATTAAAATTTTCAAGGATTTATAGTTAGTGGAAAAATTTGGTCATATTTAGAGTTAAATATTTTTATCCTCTATAATTTGGGGAATAGTTTTAGAAAATAATGGAAATTAATTAATATTTATCAAATATGGAAAATTAGTTCATGGCTAAACTTTGCCACCATAAATTTTCTTCATAAAGAGTTGGAGACTATTATCTTTATTTATAAAAGATATATAATTTTTATATTTGTAAACTAGTAGATTAAGGAAAAAAGATTAATTATACAATGTACTTGTACATCTATGAAATCAGATCATTTATTGTTTGGAAATGAAATTGCATTTATGTATTCTTGGTAAAAATTTAGTTAAACAAAATAAAAGAGAAGGATATATATAGTTTTCCCATATTATTATGGAGTTCTTCCAAATGGATCAAATACTTAACAAACTCACACACAAAGAAATAGATTAGAGTAAAAATGTGTTATTACTTACTTTTTTATATATCTTATATGGTGGGAGGGAAGAAATTTCTAAACCAAATTGTATAAAAATTCTTAATGTTTTAAGCATTTTTCTAACAAGAATTAAATATCTATAATGAAACATAGTTAACATTTAGTTAAAAATGTATTCACAATGTATTTGGCTTTAACCAATGCAAAATTCAAAATGGTGAATGCACAAGAAAATAAGAAGGTGAGGGCAATATTCTACCTTCCCCTTGAACGTTGAAGGCATGCATCTTGTATTTTCTTAAAATTGTACAAAGTCGTTGAGATCATGTCCATAATATTTTTCCAAAGCATAAGTTTTATGTAGTTAAATCATCTTTTTCTATCTAAAGGGGGTCTAATTATATCATGCTTCGTGATCCAAAACTTAGGTTGAACTTCTTGCATGATAGATATACTTTGGAATCCATATTCTATCCTAACTTAAATTCATTGGCCTTGAGTAATTAGTAATCTAACAATGATTAGTAATCTAGCAAGGTGGGAGAAAACTTAAAACTTGCACTGAAGCCATGGGTTTTCTCCATCACTTTAAGTTATGCTAATTTTTCATAAGATATAGGATATGGGTCTTATATAGGTGCGTTGCAATGGGATTGACCATTTGAAGAAAATTTCCAGTGTTGCATCCTTCTCTAAATCATAATATTGATATCTCAATATGGTTTGGTGTAGTATTGTGGAACTCATGAATCCATTGTTAGCATCCTTATATTTCTATTGATCTTTCACTTTCTCCAAATATAACATGTATTTTTCCTTCAAATGTTTGACTTTCTTTTACATCAACAACGAGGTATTTACCAATCCATGAGCACTTGTTTGGCACACTAATCCTTCTGACCTAGCTAGGAATGATGAAGTAAGAATCTCACTCTGATGGTTGTATCCTTATTTGAGACTGAGAATCACTATATTGTTTGACATTTATAACTAGTTTGACATGATTTAGTCTTTGTAACATACCCAATAACCTTTGTGAAATGTTGAGGATTTTTTTCACTAATACCATTAGTAACCTCAAGGATTTGATATTTAACAATTATAAAATGCATGCATGCTAATGAAGGGTTATGCAAGCATAATTAAACAATCCAATCAAGTATGAAACCATAATTACAAATGCATACTAACACATGAATTTGAAATAGAATAAACTATAAAATAGGTGTTTAAATCCATAACACGAACATAAGTAATTCTGCATATTCATATAAATAGATATATACCACTTGTATTCTATAAATTCTTCACAAATTGGATATAGAATAAATATAATCAACCCAACCATAGGCTCTCTATTACACCTATTATCTTTGTAACAAAGTCCATCCCCGAGTTTAGGCTATGAATCCACTAGGGAAATTTCCCACAGTTTGGCTCTAGATTCTCTCAAACATCTCTCATGGAAATCATTTCCCATAATTTTCGGTTCAATTCCACTAATCACAATAAAAAAAACCCTCTTTCCCCCTTATCCCATGATCCCAAGGAGTGGGATTCCTTATCTGCGAAATAACCCCTCATGCTATCCCACTTCCCTTCATGGTTCTATACAATGTTGGAAAGTGAATCTCTTTGCTAGGATTTCAAGGATTTCTAGCTGTAATTAATTCTCTCTTTTAACTTAGCAAACAACCATAATTTAACCATTATATTCCTCACAGTCTCATGGTATTATTTTTTCATAATTTTACTCTCACAATACTTAAAATTTCCCTTCAAGATTATTGTAGAGTTGTACAAGGAATAATTGATATGGAAAAACTAGCTTGCATGCCCAAAATCATAAGTTATACTTGCATGCCATTGAAGTACCTTTTTGTTATATACCCAAAACACTTATTACTATTTAAGGAAATGGGGTATGAAAACTTTCCTTTAACACAATCTAAACAAACTTACCATGTTAGTTTCTTTATTTAGATGCCATCATGATTAAGAATATTGCCATCTTTTTAATCTATTCACACTATAAATATGTAATTTAGTTCAACTAAGGTATTACCATACAATGGCCAATTTTAGAATGATGCTGGGTTAATATTACCATTTATCTTTACTCAACATGACATATATTCCTTATCTATTGTTTTTTCTTAACCGTTCAAATATTAGAAGTATAGTGACCTCGAAGTAATCGAACATCTAACAACCACTTGTAAATATTATTCCACCTTAAAAGGTCAACTCAAAAATTTATGCTTACCTATGCAGCCTTTCATAAGTATAATACATCCACTACATTATGTCAACTAACATTCAATTCATCCATTAATTAATTTTACTAAACAAACGTAAGGGGTGTAATTTACCTCATAAGGTTAGTAGTTTCCTTTTTACAATAAATACTTATTTAAGGAATAATCTCAATTAATATAATTCAACTATACTTTTTCTATAAATGTCATTCCAATGTTGGTTATTATTAATACCATCAATATTTCAATTATAACATGATTCCCTTTTTATATGTAAACCAACAAGTGATGGAACTACAAATATGTAGATCTACGACTTAAACAAGATTACTTACCCCTTAGAAGAGGGTGTTTTACTCAAACTTACTCATTCCTTTAACAATATATTCTTGTATTATTGTACATGAACACTCATTTCTAAGTTTCAAGGTGTTATTTTATCATTACATTCCAAAATCAGCTCAAAATTTCCACATCTTAATAAATCATCTATTCTAGAAAGACAAAATTGCAGAGCAATAAAATAAATTACTTGAAACACTATACAAAATAGATACAAGAAAGAACCAATTTTCGTGGTTCACCCAAATAATGGGCTACGCCCACCAAAGTTTTCAATTTCTTTATTATTTAACCAACCAAGAAGGAGTACAATTTGTAACACATATACTGCAATCTAAATTCCACTTCTCAAGGTCTCTTTCTCACAGAGAACACTTTAAAAATACTCAAAGTCTCTCTCTCACAGAGAACACTTTAAAAATACCATGCATCCCTAATGCAAGATCTTTTTCTTTTAATCAAAAACAAAATACCACCTATTAGTTTTCAAAATATTCCCACTTAATTATTCAAGAAGGAAATATCATTCCATATTGAATGCATGTTCCCTTTTAAGTTGGAACTAAAGGATACAAACGTCCTTCACTTTCTCCAAGTGAAACTAGTGTATATATTTATTATTTTTCTAAAGCTATGATTAAGGCTAAGTAAAGAGATATACCCTATCAATGTAACCATTTATATATAATCATGAAAGAAGGAAAATCAAAACATAATAAAAGTTAGACCAAAGGGTCCAAGTGAAACTAGTGTATATATTTATTATTTTTCTAGAGATATGCCCTATCAATGTAACCATTTATATATAATCGTGAAAGAAAGAAAATCAAAACATAATAACAGTTAAACCAAAGGGTAGCACCCTTCGTAGCTTACTCTACCCACAAATCAAAGTATCTTATAAACATACGAAAATCCCCAGTATGCACATGGCATAAATAACTTAAATTATACTTTATTTCAAGTATCCCAATAGAGTCATGAGGCTCATTTAAATAAAAGCGCAGAGTAGAATTACTTATAGGACTACATAAAGATGATGCTTCTTAATATTCTTAAGAATAGTAGACCAAAGGTGAGGTTCTACACTCTTTACACCGCTTATAGGTTCTTAATAGAGTTTCCTCATTTCCGCTTATAGGTTTTTTCGAGGGTCTCTACAATTCTAAACTGATACCATAAAAGAGATCCAGTGATTTATCAATGTGGATAGACACTTTAACCTCCTATTCATGCCCTGTATTTAATGATAGTTAATGAAACCAAAGTTAAGGAGGTATCATGCTCCAGCGAGAAATACACATTCAATTTTGGTTGTCCTCTCTACTCATAGAGAGAAAAGCAATAAACATTGTCATACTTATCAATCAAAACCGATTAAATTGTTTATTTTCAGAATCGATAAAAAATAATCAGTGTATAGTTTTTATGAAAAAGAAAAAAGGTACCCTAGTCCACAAACATGAGACCACCTTCTCCTTTTCTTTCTTACTCAGGAAATGAGTAACCGAAAGGGGAAATATTTCTCTTTCCTATACTATATCTTTCACGCAAGTACAATAACATATATTTTTACTGATATTTGTCCATTTCAATACTATCTTTCTGTCTGCCCAATACGTTTTTTTTTTTTTTCCGACTAGGGGAGTCAGCAACTGGGGACGGGCTGGTACTCGCGTGACACGGGGTCCAGGGATCCAATCCCGCTACCACTATAACCCTAGGTGCAAACACAGGGCCCGAACCATGGCGCATGGGTAAATTTGGGGGAGATTTGAACACGAGACCTTCCATTTACAAACAATTCCACTTTACCACTTGCTCTGCCCCCCACGAGCTGTCTACCCAATACGTTAACATAATGTAAAACTTGTATTATATAAGTAGAGACTGTATGTATAGTAAATAATGCTCATATTCCCAATGAATAGATAATATTTTGCAGAAAATACAAGAAATAGCTTTCAAAGGGAATCGACTTACCTCCAGTGTGACCAACTTCCATCATTGAACTTAATAACATTATAAATGCCAATCCAAACTATTCAATGCAGTAGAGTGTAATTCATAACCTCCTTCATATACTAATCGGAAGGATCTCCTCTCCCCAAATGGGAACACAAATATTTGGATAAAGAAAGAATGAAAATATGTATCGAGCCCCTCTATGAGGCATGAAGTGTGACAAAATATCCCCCGAGTGTCTTCCTTTTTAATGTTTTTGAAGAATGGAATCCTCATCTTCTTGGTAACTTTCCTCTTGGGTTTCGGTTCCCGTCCACAAAGGAAACCCTAATGGTCCTTTGTAACTATTCATTTGATTTTATTTGTTTACGAGGATTTATGGTATAATATAAATGTAGTTTACAAACTCTAAGGACTCCTTTATTAGTCCCTGCCCAGCTAGCAGCAACTCTTGTAATTGGCTTGCTATAATTTCCATTAATCAGCATGCCAACCAAAACATGTTTAAAAAAAATTCTCCTAAGTTGTAAACATTACTTCTCAGCTGCCTTTTGATCAACCAGGATGCCTTTTTATGAACCAATCAAGTAACAACCCAACAGTTTCATCCACCAATTAACAAATTGGAGGTCTTATTTGGCCTCTTTTCAAGGCAGAGATATTTTTATTAACCTTTATATCCTAAGTTTCTTGTGTTTCCACTACTTCAACTGAATTCAACTAAACTAATGCTATGGGTCACTTAGCATTACTTCAAAACATTTAATATTATGAAACTATTTTCATTAACACCCTCACCATTACCGCTAGGAAGCCACCGCCCCACCTCCTTTCCCTAATCATGCATTGCCCCACTGCCCCACCGCCTTTCCCTACTCATGCACCACCCCACCGCTGATGAACCCCACCGTCTCATTGGTCGGCTTCATGAGGATTAAGAAAGATTGATGCATTGAGGCTAATTACCATGAACAATGGACCAGCATTGCATACAATTTCCATTTGGGAGCTGTTTGTTGGAATCTCCCTGTAGAGCCATAACAGAAGATCTGGCAAGAGATCGAGCAATTGCAAGCCTGATAAGAGGAGGTTTATGGTGAAGCTATTTCCTCCAAAAATGCTTAGGATAAAATGGAAGACGCTGAATTCCTCACAATGCCACAAAATTCCATCGAGGACAAGAATAAACAACTTACTAATATAGTGAGGGAACTCACAAAGAGGGCACACTCTCAGGTGTCTGCTGCCAGGAAGATGAGAGCCCAAGCAGAAACCAATCGGCTGACCTAGGACATACCCGTATGATCCAGGAGGATATTGGTGGCCACCCACTTATTCCTCTTGGATCCCCCCCACTGTTTCTTTCATTTTTCCAGTTTCCTTAATTGTAGCACAATTTACTATTTTTTGCAGTTTTTGGGTCCTAAACTTCCGGAGCCGTTTTGAGGCCCTAAACGACGTTTTTTTGGCATCGAATGGTTGGGAAAATATGACTCCATTCTAGACTCAATATTTGCCATATATGGATGTAGTCCTTAAACATATCTTTCTAACAATGTATCATGCGTGTCAAATAGAGGTAGTATGCTAAAGTTATGACTCCGGGAAATTAATGTACCAAGTTACCCAACGGGGCCCACATTAAGGCGTTTCACCTCCTAGGGTTAGGTTTTTGGATGTGTAGGGTTTCCATTGTTTGTCAATAATATATAGGCCTTCGAGCCTCATTGTAACATAGAGTTCAGAGGCATGTAGCCGCCACATCTCTTCGTAGAGATAAGCTACCAGGACTCTAGATAGTTTATTTCCATTCTGTATGTAAACAAGTTTCAATTATTGATTAATGAAATGAAGTGTTATTTCCGCTGCATATTTGTTTCTATGGTTATTTGTGTATTCTGTTGCATTCCTGCATAAATCCGGATCAGTGGTATCAGAGCAATCTGCTCTTTCTCGATCCTTCTTTGCATGTCCCCAACAAGGGCGGGGTATAAAGAGTTAGGGCTCGATCTGGTTGAACCTTTGCAAGATCAGCCTCGCAAATACCAATGGCCACCCATGGGGGACGAAAAGAAAGATGAGGGCACAGAAGATCCTATCAAAATCTTGCTCGAGGAGGCCCTTGAAAAACAAAGGAACGTGACGATGGAAAACTTTGCCCAGATCCTTCAACGACTTCCCACTGGCGGCGCATCTGCATCTAGCAGGCACTCTAGAGGTGCAACCCCTTTTAAGGTACAAGTAAACTTCAGCATTCCCACATTTGATGGTCGAATAGATGCAGACGCCGTAGATAAATGGTTGAATCTATTAGAAGGATATTTCTCGGTTCATGACTTTTTTGACCGGGAAAAGATTACTTTTTCTCTACTCAAAGCCGCCCCCCATGTCAAGGACTGGTGGGAAACCTACTGTGAGAGAAAGGATGAGGAGGAACCCTCTCTATTCTCAGTCATACCCACTTGGAATTCTTTTTGAGATGCTATAAAGGGACAATATTATCCGGTGGGGAGCTATGAGGACAAGTGCATCCAATGGACTACGCTGCAGCAGTAAAGAGATCAAGATGTGCATGAGCTGACGAATCTGTTCCATACCCTGTGCACCAATTTGGGTATCAAATATTTAGAGAAACTTTTGGTGCTGAAGTACCACAGTTGTCTGCACAGATACATTAAGGAGGAAATGGAGTTCCTTGACATCTCCTTGCTTGGTACAACATATCGGTATGCTGCCAAAATTGAGCAAAAATTCAAACAGAAAAAGAGAGACTTTGGATCTGCGAATCGGAAGCAAGGGAAAGGTGCCCCCAAACCGTAGAACCAAGGACACAACCAAGGCATGGCAACTCAAGAAAACTTTCTAAAGTCGCAAGCAAAGAGAAACACTGCAAAGCTGAAGAAGGAAGCGGGAAAGTGGTGTGAATTCCATAAGAACCTTACTCACAACACAAGTGAGTGTCAGGCTAAGCAGTCACTGGTGGCTGAGATAAAGGCTTCTGAATCAGATGCATACTCTCACACTGAATCTGAACCCAAGAAGTGGAATGATAGAGGGAAGAATATTATCGATGCAGAGCCCAATGCCACCATTGCCACCATGAAGATCCAAAAGGAAGAACCAGAAGATTCAAAGGAGGAGGAACATCTTTTCCACTCCCAGATGTGGGTAAAGGGTTCCCCGCTACAGTTCATCATCGACAGTGGGATCCAAAAGAACTTGATTTCAGCAGAGGTCGTGAAGCGGTTGGGTTTGCCGACCACAGCACACCCGCAGCCGTACACCATCAGGTGGCTTCACCAAGGACGAGATCTTTGCGTCAGCTAACAGTGTTGCCTTCCGTACAGCATCAAGCCCTTCACCGATGAGGTATTATGTGATATTGCTCCTCTTGATGTTTGTGATGTATTATTAGGTCAACCATACTTATGGAAGCGACATGCTGTGTATGAGTCCCGGCCTCGCGCTGTTATTATTGCGTTGGGAAATAATTTGTACAGGATACCAGAGGTACCACCCCCTACTACTATCTCTTTGGTTACTACAAAACAATGCAGTAAGCTCATTTCCAAAACTGGGAAGTTTGTTTTCTTGGTGATCTGCCCTTAGGGCAAGAAGAAGATCCTGGCCACAACCTCCAGATAGGGCCCCTCCGCACGACAACAACAAATGGACAAGGTCGTGGAGGAGTACCGGGACATATTCACCTCACCAACTAGGGTGTCTCTCCACTGTCAGGTCAAGCACCCCATCGATCTGACCCTAGGTGCACCGCTTCCCAATGGACCGATCTATCGCTGCTCTTTTCTGGAGAATGATGAAATCAAGAGGAAAATTCAGGAGCTACTGCAGAAGGGTCACATCTGGCTAAGTTCATCGCCCTGTGGGAGCCCGATCGTGTTGGTACAGAAAAAGGATGGGTCTTGGAGACTCTGTATTGACTATCGGGCCCTGAACAATATCACTATCCGGAATAGGTACTCGATCCCATGGATTGATGACCTCCTAGACCAGCTTAAAGGGGAAAAATATTTTAGCAAGATTGACTTAAAGTCCAGGTATCACTAGGTACTGATCGAGCCGACCGATGTGTGGAAGACTGCCTTCAAATCCAAGAGGGCCTTTTCGAATGGTTGGTCATGCCTTTCGGGCTGACGAATGCTCCTGAAACCTTCATGAGACTGATGGAAGACATCTTGCGGCCATTCACCAACTCATTTGTAGTAGTGTACTTGGATGACATCCTGATCTTCAGCCAGACTTGGGAAGAGCACCTCCACCACATCCGACAAGTCCTCCAAGCATTGCGGCAGCACAAGTTGTGTGCCAATTTGGACAAGTGCACTTTTGGCATGAACCAGGTTCAGTCTCTGGGATACATTATTGATGACTATGGGGTACATGTGGATCCAACCAAGATCCAAGTCATTTGGGATTGGCCAACCCCAACTACTCTAACAGAGCTTCACAGCTTTTTGGGCCTTGCTAATTTCTACCGCAGGTTCATGTTGGGATTCTCTCATATCACTTGGCCCTTGAGTCAAGTCACCAAGGGAGGAGCGAAAGAAAAATTAATTTGGTCAGAAACTCAACAGAAGGCGTTTGCAGAATTGAAACATCGCCTCTGTTATGCCCCAATGCTCACATTACTAGACTTGCAACAACCATTTGAGATCGAGACAGATGCCTCTGACTATGCTATTGGGACAGTCCTTACTCAACAAGGGCATTCAGTGGCATATAAGAGTGAGACACTGTCAGACACAGTCCGTAAATATCCCACTTATGACAAAGAGATGTATTCCATTGTACAGGCTTACCGGTAATGGAAGCATTACATTTTGGGGAAGGAAACGATCATCCACACAGACCACCGACCCCTACAATTCATGCAGACACAAGGGAAGTTACAGAATGATCGCCATCAGAAGTGGTCCACATATATACAACAGTTTCATTTGAACATCAAGTACAAGAAGGGAAGCACCAATAATGTTGCATACTACCTCAGCTGACCACCAATCATGGCGATAACGACCGTGCCCAACTCTTGTGGGAACGAGACTTCTGATTGGCCGCTTCTCTACAAGAGCGATCCAGAATTTAGCCACACATACCAGATGATCTTGGAGGGAAACCAAGTTCCAAAATTTCACCTCCAAGATGTACTACTGTGTCACATGGGACACCTTTGTGTTCCTTCAAGCGAGCGTGCCAAGATGATTTGGGAAGCGCACTACAGTCGGGTCGCTGGGAATTTCGGGGTCGAGAAAACAGTGGCAGTGCTACAGAAGTATTTATATTAGCCGAAACTTCAACAGGACGTCGGGAAGTGCATCTGATCCTGCACTGCCTACGCCATTGCCAAACCATCCATCAAGAAGCAAGGCCTCTATACTCCATTGCCTACCCCTAGTTGACCTTGGGAATCCATCTCCATGGATTACATGTCAGGACTTCCTTCTACTAAGCACGGCAATGACTGTGTGTTTGTGGTCATTGACAGATTCTCAAAGATGGCCATAATGGCGGCCTACAAGAAGAATATCACATCAAAAGCCACTACTAAACTCTTCTTTGAATGAGTGTGGGTACACTTTGGTATCCCACATTCTATAATCTCATACTGGGACAGCAGGTTCCTTAGTACATTCTGGTCTAGCCTATGGTCAATGCTAGACACCAAGCTCACAAAGTCCACAACTTTCCATCCCCAGACTAATGGCCAGACAGAGGTCGTCAATAGGATGATCATACACATTTTGTGCATGTACAACTCAAAGCATCCACGCACATGGGATGAGAGCCTCCCCTATGTACAACACAGCTATAACCAGGCCCTCCACAAATCAACCAATCACATCCCCTTTCAAGTGGGCTTGGGATTCCAGCCACTATGTCCCATTGACGTAGCCATGCCATTTGCAGCTACTCAGGTTGATTCATCTCATATCCAGTCTGAAGTTTCCAAGGAAAACAACTTCATTGATCACATTCAGGACATTCTCCAACAGGTTCATGACATATTGGACAAATCCAATGCTAAGTACAAGCAACAAAATGATCAGCATCGGGTGCAACACAAATTCCAGGTGGGCGACAAAGTGTGGCTACATTTACAGAAGGAGCGCCTCGCTGGACCCCACCGCAAGCTTCTCCCACTCCGATATGGGCCATACACCATCACCAAGGCTGTCGGGGACAATTCCTTCGAGCTCAGTATTCCACCATTCCGTTGTTTGCACCGAGTGTTCAATGTGGACCGCCTTCTGCCCTACTTTCCACCTCTACTGGACACATCATACGTGGCAGAAAAACTCACACCAACAGAGTTAAACCTCGACTGCATGGAACAAGCCACAAATGATCAGATTATGGACACACAGATCAAGAACACCCGCCAGTAGAAGATCCAACCATATCGAGTTGTCAAAGTAGGCCAACTCCTTCACTAGGGAAAGTGGCTCATCGGGGACCAAGTTCAACAGAAGTTTCCTCATCTAATGGAGGAACTCAACGCAATGGGGACCATTGCTTCCTAAGGGGGGAGGAATGATCCAGGAGGATATTGGTGGCCACCCACCTATTCCTCTTGGACCCCCACCACTGTTTCTTTCAGTTTTCCAGTTTCCTTAATTGTAGCACAATTTACTATTTTTGGTAGTTTTCGGGTCCTAAACTTCTAGAGCCGTTTTGAGGCCCTAAACAGATCTTTCTAACGATGTATCATGCACGTCAAACAGAGGTAGTATGCTAAAGTTACGACCCCGGGAAATTGATGTACCAAGTTACCCAACGGGGCCCACATTAAGGCGTTTCACCTCCTAGGGTTAGGTTTTTGGATGTGTAGGGTTTCCATTGTTTCTCAATAATATATAGGCCTTCGAGCCTCATTGTAACACAGAGTTCAGAGGCATGTAGCCGCCACATCTCTTCTCAGAGATAAGCTACCAGCACTCTAGCTAGTTTATTTCTATACTGTATGTAAACAAGTTTCAGTTATTGATTAATGCAATGAAGTGTTATTTCCGCTGCATATTTGTTTCTATGGTTATTTGTGTATTCTGTTGTGTTCCTGCATAAATCTGGATCACCGTCGAAGAGTCACTGATGGATGTCTTAGCTGCTGAGTATGCCTAGCAAATCTGGGACACTCACAGCAGCTGGAAGCCTATGTTTCAAGAATTCAGTCAGTTTCGAGATTCCATTATAAGGGAGATTTCATACTTGGAACCCATTTTGACAAATAAATTATAAGACGCCCAACTTGGGATGAGTTCGAAGGTGTGGTCTATCTTTTGGGGGGTTCATCTTTTACTAAGTGTTGCTTTATTAGTTTTCATGTTTTCCCTTTATTAGTTTTCGTGTCTGACTTTTAAATGAGACTTTCACTCTCTCTTTCATTTTCACAGTGAACTTATTTACATTATTAATAGAGTTTTGGTGCTAAGTAAAAGGATTCAAACCCCACTGTGAAGCAAAAGAACTAACTGGAACGGACGCCATTTATAAGGCGTCAAACCTATAGTTATAACTACAAAAGGAAAAAAGAGCAATCACTCGTTTCTTATTACCAAACATTCTCTGGCAACAATTTTAGCATATGCACACACCAAAATAGTGATGTCAAAATTTAAAATTTAATAGCAAATTTCAAGATTACATTTTTGTTCTTGTTACCTGGACACATCCTATTAGATCTTCGACGCCATCCTTTCTATGCTTGTCCTACGCAAAGGCAGATGGCCATGGATATATATTTTATTATTATTTATATTGTAAATGGAATATTGTGGTAGTAATAAGAAAAAAATATGATACTGACCTGCATTATCGATTGGTACGAAACGGGTGGATAATTGAGCACATGACAGGTAAGGAGAACCAAAGATGCAACTATGGTGGATGGCCAAAATCACAGCAAGTGGCAATCTACCAAGGACAAGCAGGCCAGATATTTGGCTGGCTTCTCAACATCTGTGTCTCCTCCTACAACCTTCAAGTAATACCTATAAATAGAACATTGTATGAGCTGTTAAAGACTAATCTTCTATTTCAAAATTTTGAGATGTGAATATATTTACCAATTGTTTTCATAAACAATTTAAATAGTCGTTCAAAAATCTTTCACTGGATATTGAGATGATGGCCTACCTGCAATCGAATGGCGATGCCCAAAAACTCTAACTCTCTTCATGCAATGATGGCGAATGAATGCAAACAGTGTTGAGAAACTGGATTTTGTTCAGGATACTCGATTTCTTGAAATTTATTTATTTAATCACAACACCTTGGCCTCCTCTACGTGTGTCATATTTTTTATATATGTTAATTTTCCCTTTATTGATATCCTTGCCAGTGCCGTGGAAAACAAGTTGTAACCTATAATCTTGGAATAAATGCCTCAGCTGCTCAACCATTCTAGTGCTGAGTATAATGGGTGTCGGATAGAGGCATGCTCAATTATTTCTCTTATGGCTATGTCTACACTATCATTTTGTAGGGTTTTATGAAGTCTCTAGCCATGGTAGTTTGAAAATTGAGCTTTATATTAGTGGTGTTTGAAAAGGCTAAAATTGGTTAAAGAAACTGGAGGATACAACAGGTATTAATAACCTCTTTTTCGGAGAGTCCATTAGTCATACAGGTGCATTTCATCAAGGCTATTACAGAGTTATTGAATGCACACTATTTGCACATGAATGCAAGAGTGCCCCTAAAATTATGCCGAGAGACCTTAAAACTCAACAATAGCCACTTGAAAACAATACAGACAAACATTGATCGATAAGGCAATTGGGATTTATGGAGATCTTTAACGATAATTCATTGTTCTAAATGAGGTTTGAGATTTACTTACTTCGTAGGCCATTTCATCAAGGAGATGCTTGATGACATTCTATGCCAAAGCCATTGTGGATTTCTGGTTGGCATAACTCTTGGTTGCCATTGTCATTCCACTGTGGAGTCCTTATATCTTAAAGCTAGAGAATTTTTGCTTCGTTTTCTGGTTGTTAGGCGAAGTCCAAGTATGCCACCCTCTCTCATAAACATCCTCGCATATAACCTAAAAACATAAACTTGTATTGAAGAAAGTGCAATGCAAAGAATCCTTGTGCAGAAAGAAGAATACTGGTGAGCACTGTTCAGCAAGGAAGCTAGTGTAATGTCATAGGAAAGCTTGTGCATACTCCAAAGAAACCGTGAACAACCAGTTGTCGTATGTTATTTGACAATTGGGAGGCTACACACAATTTATTCATGCAACAAACTTCCAAGCGTCTCAAACACATGGTGCGTAAACAATATATGTGATAAGTGTAGGATTCGGGCACCAGGTGCATAACTCAGCATCCATTTGTTAATATTGACAAGTGTGCTAGCTAACATAGTTTCCCAGAAGACGATACAAAGGAAACATGTGCATAGGAAACTGAACAAAGGTGATAAACACCCAACACGTCAATGTTTTTTCATGATTCATTCTTTGTTTCATAAAGGCAATAAATGTGGCTCATACTCTTCAATAATGTTTTCTTTGGAATCGTTAATAAGGATAAGACTTACAAATGGTTGGTATCCAGATGCTCCGGGAAGGTGCCAGCCACTCATTCCCTTGTCGATTTTCAACCATTATAAAAATGAGTTGTAGTGAATGTTGAATCATCCTTTTACCACCTATTTAGGGGAAAAAACTACTTATTTGTCCCTTTCTCTATTCATTGTTGTTCCTGTAAGATTATGTGTCTTGAGTTAAACATATAGGTAATAGACGTCGATAAGAATGCATGTTGATCATTCAACACCCCTTCCATCATGAACTTGCTAAATATTCCCATATGATGCCATGTATTTCCCCTATGACCAGACAAAAATGTATGCACTAATGTTATAACACCAATTCGACGAGTTCTATTATGAACACCATATTCAACACTTATAGGAAAGTCAATTTATTATCACTTATATGTCTTAAATTTCAAACCCTCTTGTAGCCACATATGTTGTAGCTGGAAAAGGAGTTTTACCAATTCTAAACTGGTAAAAAAAACCAATATCTTTCATCTTTGAGCAGTGTCTATGAATGTTGGTTGAGACTCAAATTGGTTGCATATTACTATGTGTCGAATGAATCATAATTATCTTTGACCCTCATTAGAGGAAATTTGGGGTCTAAAATGGGCCTTATAAGAAAATGCGCCAACAATAAATTTTGTGAGTAGGAATTCAGGAACCAATAGAATTTCAATAAAACAAGTCAACCATAATGGTTGAATTGACATATTTGTCATAAAAGAAAACTACTTTTTTTGTTCGTATTTTCGACATATATTTCTGTCTTTTTACTCAAATTCTGAGCGGGAGAGCTTGTTGGATGTGGAATTTAATTCCGCATCCAACGAGTACCCACACTGCATACTTTTGACGGAACCCACTGCCCCAAAAATAAGAAATACCTGAAAAAACGTGATGACGGACCCCGCTACCCCAAAAATAAGAAATACCTGAAAAAACGTGATGATGATGTCATCATCACGTTTTTTCAGTCTTTCTTATTTTTGGGGTAGTGGGGTCCGTCAAAAGTATGTAGTGTGGGTACTAGTTGGATGCGGAATTAAATTCCACATCCAACAAGCTCTCTCGCTTGGAATTTGAGAAAAACACAGGGAGATATGTCGAAAATACGAACAAAAAAAGTAGTTTTTTTCATTCTTCCTCCAAAATTAATAACTATTATTTTATCATCTTAACTATTATTTTATTATTTTAACTATTATTTTATTATTTTCCTTACGAGGCCCATTTTAGACCTCGAATTTCCTCTAATGAGTTCTTATTGGTGTATACTCCACGCTTACTCAAAGAATGCCACTGTTGAACACCTACATCTTATATATAGATGGCTAAGAAACTATCTAGACATTTGATACTTTATGTCTAAAGCAATTCTCCAAGTGCATTGTTCGAAGCATACACCTAAACACAATCAATGAAACTTGATCTAGAATATGATCCACGATAATCATAAAAAACGACCAAAAAGAGCGAAATGGAGCCCAAACTACTATTGTCAATAGTGGAATGGCTAGCATTTTAACTACAAGGCCCTTACCTAAAATCATCATCCATGCCTGGTATTTCTAAGAACGATGGTCGTCACATATGAAACTACTGATACATGCAAAGTAATACCTCTAATTGATCAAGATGATCAAGAAAATGATGGGCAAGGTGATAAACAAGCTCTCTTGCTCAAGAACAAAATCGAAAGGAATGAGGGTCGGTGTACCAAAAATCCATCTGTAAATTGTTGTTATACCCTATTGTCATTGTCGATGCTTGTGTTTTATTAATCAATCATGATTATGAATTTTTGGAAAAATCATAGGACTTCCTATCGACGTGTGCTTGATTAATACATCAGTACCTTATCATGCATGTGGAATCTTTGAATGCTTGTGCATTCACCTACATGCAACAGACATTTCTGTAATGCGTAAAAGGTGTTTACAATGCTCATGTTGCTGCCATCTATTGCTCCTTTTTACGTCGAGCAATTATATTTTATATGCGTCCATTATGAGGGATCCCATATCATTTTTGTTCAATGAGCTACTCCAATTTGTATGCTTGGTTTCTAATCTGGATAAAAAATGCTCTACGCAGTTCTAAATGAAGAAGCATTTTTTATGAAGTGCTTATAGCCTGTCATCTCGAACTTTATACCGCATTGATTGCACTCTACCTTTGATGGTATGCAAATGGCTTACCGAGGGAGGGTCTAATTGGCATATAAGAATATATCAAAAAACCTTTAAAACCAAAAAAACAGGTATGGCATTTAGGTACTCAACAGGGATGATTTTAAGGAACCATACTTATTTAAAAGTGTAGAAATATTTGCGAATCTTACCAATTCTTAAAATGACAACTATAAAATGTTTGCCTATATTTTTCAAAAAATATTTTAATTTCCAAGGATTTATATCATTTATATAATAATTTGGCGATTTTTAGGGTGAAAATTTTTTACCCCATCAAAATTGAGCAAAACAGGGCTTCAAAAAATGCAAAATGGCGAATCTTTTTTTGGAGAAAAACATGGAAAAATAGCCCATTGGGCTAAATTTCGCCCCTAAAATTATCCCTGGAACTCAATCCAAAGCATTGATGTTAGTGTTACATTTATTTATGAGCATGCATAAAACCTATTACGAAACTAGAAATCAAGGTTTGTTGGGTTGTAGCTTACCCAAAACTTTGTGTAGTTATTGACACATATTTCATGTAGCTGGTGTGAAATTTCTGGCGAATAGAATGTGAGATTTTTCTTCATCGAAACATAGAGATTCCATTTATTTATTTAATGCATCTTTCATACTCTGTGATCTTGTGGCATTTATGCAACAATATGATGGTGATTTGGTGTAACGATGACTCATGTTTGCGGCTTGTTAACTTATTTTATCTCTATCTTGAAATAATCATCTGTTTTCACTTTCATTCTTTATCATTTTGCTGATGAAAGGAAGGTATGTGGTTGCATCTTCAACATACAAGTAAAAGAATCTCAACTATGCAATACCATATTTTGTTAAGATCAAATGACACGTTGAAGGAACTACTTAATGAGTTTCTACCTTAATAAACAAATATTAATCGTGGCAAAATCTAGATGATCTGCTGCAAATTTTATGGCATGGTGTTATTCCTCATATCTGGCAATTGGCGCGGTTTATGAATTCTTGAACAACTAGTTGCAACCCCTCTTGACTTTGGGAATAGTGAAAATATCTCAAACTTGAGATGGCAGATTAAATTCTTGAAACTAATTATTGACTTCAACAAACTTAAGTTGATCCTTCCTTTTATAGCATTGATTAGTTTTGTTAAAATTTTGAGACAATTCCCACAATTTATGGCTATTTCATGGTACACATTTCTTCACAAAAACGATGCCTCCTTGAGATATGGTATTTCTTTTATGGTTATTCGTAAGCTTCTTTACCTTCGGATTGGTTTGGACGATCCTTCAATTGGTATTCATGTTAATCTTGCACATAATAATTAGATTATTGCCAAATAATTTTGTTAAAAAACTCATAGGATCACCTTTCCACTATTTTTAACCTGCTCAAGAAAATGTACACAATATAAACTCAGTATTATGGTTTATTTGTAAAAAACATAATGTAAACTCATGATGACTTTTGCTCACCATACAATAGAAATCTTAGGTAACGAACAAGAAAATTTCTGCCTTTCAGAGCAGAGATTGGTTATACTATGCCGCCATCAGTGGGGCTGGCAATTCACTATACCAAGTGACCCATATATCTTAAAAAGGATATCTATATTTCCCGCCACCGGCGCAACAACGGAATTACCTGTTGATTCTCTGGTTTTTTTCCTCAGCAAGAGCACACGAAAGAGAAGATTTTCTCAACTGGTCACAAAGGAGAAATATAACTTGACAAAGTTTGTGAAAATTGAAAGGTGCAAAGATAAATATCTATGCCAAGTTATCTGAAGAACTGCAGGTAATAAACATGACAATTACATTTCCCAAGACATTCAAAACCCTAGGCATGATCATGGACACTGTGTGGCAAGGAAGATGTCTAAACAAGATGTTGAGTATGCATCACATTAGTTGGGGTCACCATGCTTTAATATCGGTCACATGGTCATCACCAAAATCTTAGCCACTTTGATTTGAGTAGTTGGTTAAATAAATGTAAGAATCAATCCGTAGATTATAACTTTTCACGTATTGGATGTACACGGGGAAATGGCAACTACCGTGCTTGGAGACAAATTCAAATTTGGCATAAAACAAAAAAATATGACGTAAAACAAACCATTTTTTCAAAATCATCATCATTAGCAGTTGAGATCTCATTTCAAATTCAAAGAAGTTGCCTGCCCGCCATAGGTTTGGAGAAGATTTGAATTATGGACAACCAACATAACACAAGTGTGCAGAATCACCTGTAATGATATAAACATAACATAAGTGTGCAGAATCACCTGTAATGATATAAACATAACATAAGTGTGCAGAATCACCTGTAATGATATACAAAATATTCTGATTCGGCCAGGACAAATAAGGTTCACATTCAAACAGAGAGAGGGAAGATTCGTTTGGTCTTGTAAAATATCATTACCCTTCGATTTTCAATAGAACAATCAATTAATCCATGGCACTTAATGCTACGTTGCACAAATGAAATGACAAATTTCATGAGGTCTCCTTCTGTGACATCCGAGCAAGTAATTGGTTGCTTCAATGGATATTCATAAACCTCATTGAACCTGCATCAGCTTAAAGAGCTGAATCCGATTCAACCACTCTTCCATGGTCTCATCGGTCATATTAGCAAAGAAACCACCGGAGAAACCACCGAAAAAACAATATACCTTGTTTTGTCTGGAAAGAAACCAACGAATGAACATTCTACAACTTTAAAAACAGTCTCACAACTTAATACATAAAGCTATTTAAACATATACATAAGGAAGGGACTAGCTGCCTTTAGCATCCTCCCTTGTTATAGTTATTTATCTTTTGTATACCTTTTACATAAATCTTTTTGTGAATAAATTCACATTCATATATATTTATATATAATAATTTGAATTTGAATTATAAACTTATATATTAAGGTAATTATATATATGTGTATGTGTGTGTGTGGCCATTTGTAATGATAGTGGCTCAATGGAGGTAATATATTTCAACAATGGCCATATGCTCATAGTACTAATATAGTTTGTCTCATAAGCAAATAATTTTCCTTAAATTCCTATTATCTTTAATATTAAACACTCGTTTAAGTTGAACTCATTCATTCATATGTTATGGTTCAAACATTATTATTAATAGCCATTGTTTAATAGTTCACAAGCTCTTGAAATCTACTTACATTTTTAAAAAATGGGATTATGCTATTATCCATTCAATTAAACTAATTGAATGATTAATAACACTAAAGATCATAGTTAAAATACCATAACGCATAAGTACTAGCGTGACACCTACAAATTTT